>JAQPPZ010001017.1:10600000-10815000 GCA_028583015.1 Wollemia nobilis
AATAAACTATTTGCTAAAAATAGTAATTTTCTATGGTTATTACAACATAACTGATTTTTAGTCGGAGCTCTGGCGATTTGGCGGGAAATTCTCTGCGCAGGCGACAGGCGATGTTCTAGGGTTTGTGGAGCGAAGGATAATCCAGGACATCAGGTGGTTTCCCATTTTGTTTTGTTTTTGCGGATCTGAAGGATCGCTTGCAGCTTCAGGAGGGCCCAATGGGGTCTCCTCCAGACCCTCTCTCCGGGAGAAAGAGCTCTTACGCTGAAATGCTCAAAGACAATCCTTCGTCTTCTAACGGCGAAGCTCAGAGAAATACTCTGAATATGATGCTCAAGAACGCTGGCAAGAGTTCCGCAGCGCATCGTGTCAACGGATGTCTCCCACAATCCGCTTCAAGACCTAAGATTGTAATCGAACCAAAGCTGGTCGAAGACACAATCCTATACAAAGCCAATCATGATTTGATTTGCAAATTCATGGGTATCCGACCTACCCTGAATTTCTTGCACACTTGGGTCGGACAGAACTGGGAGCCCCATGGTGAGTACTCCCCGTGGTTTATTAGCAACGGGTATTTCATCGTTAGCTTTTCTTCTTTAGCTGATAGAAACAGAGCGTTTGAGTCAGAGAAGAGAAACCACGGCCCGACAGGGTTATTTGTTCAACCCTGGAGAGTGGGATTCGATCCTCGCATCGAACCCACGGCTGTCCCGGTCTGGATCCGGCTGTACGCTCTTCCAATGGAGTTTTGGGGGGAGCAGGTCCTGGAAATGATCGGTAACTCCCTGGGTAGACACCTGGGCGTCTCCAAGGACACCATAGAAGGTAACTCTGGTGTCTATGCTAGAATCTGCGTGGAGATGGATATTAGCCAGCCTCTACCTACAGAGGTGGAACTGGAACTGGCAGGAGTATCCTGGATCCAACAGTTAGACTATGAGGCTCTGCCTTTCAGATGCAGAGTCTGCCATAAACATGGGCATTTGGCCCGGTTTTGTCCAAATCTTCTGAACACCAAAACGGAAGCCCAGCATGGTATGCCAAATCGCCCCAGAGAGGGTAAGTCTATTTCTGCCAAAGAAACATCCAATACTCCTCAGGGTAATGAGGGTCAGAAAGATGGCTTTGAACAGGCCAAAAGAAGGAGAAAGCAGAAGAAAAACGGTAAGGAGCAATTACAATCCAAGCCAGCCAACAGATATGAAATTTTTAAGACATTAGTGGATCAGGAGGACCAGGATATGGAAGGTGTGGATGGGAATATTGAGGCCCATAACATCCACACTCATGTTTCTCCTTCATCTCCTCCTGTCTTAGAACAGGTGCTTGAGCCCACTGAGGTATTGCCGCCAGAAAATGCAGGGGCACTGATAGTGCACTCCCAAGCGCCGCCAGTAATTAAGGATGTCAGCATGGGAATTGCAAAAAAAAATAGAGAAAGGCCAGCCCTGGGTATATCTCAGGTAGAAAAGAGATCCAAAAATAGCAACACTCAAGGAGCGGGCAGAAAGTCAAATAAGGACCTGATTGCAGCTCAAGGAGATAAGCTGATCAATGGAGGATCGGTGAGGACAATTGATTCTTACTGCTCTCAAGGTTTTCAATGATTATACAATCTTGGAATGTTAGGGGTTTAAACAGTAGAACCCATCAATCTGCTGTTCAAAGACTCTTAGGAAAATGTAAAACAGACTTTTTGCTTATTCAGGAGACAAAAATGTCTTTAGATCTTATGAGTAAAACAGTTAATAGAATCTGGCGGGGCGCTGGTCATATGGATGTGGCTGCCCAAGGTGCTTCAGGGGGGATTGTTACTCTCTGGAACCCTCTGGATTGGACTGCTTTAGAACATATAGCTTGGAGGGGTGTTCTCACATCTCATTTTAGGAATAATTTCACATCAAAACATGTCTTAATCACTAATTTTTATGGGGCCCAAGACCTTGATGGCCAGAGGCTCCAATGGAAAGTTGTTCACAACATGAGGTCCTCCAGGGAATACTTAGACTAGATTATTGCAGGGGATTTTAATGCAAAATTATCTGCTCGTGATCAGGAAGGTGGCACCCCAATTTTGGATCCAGGGGATCGGCTTCTGATTGCCCAAGTCCAGGCCTTTCAATTAGTGGATGTTCAAGGCCCTGGAACCTACTTTACTTGGACTAACAAGAGGAAGGAGCCACACAGCAGGAAGGTCAAGTTAGATCATTTTCTGGTCTCGGAGGAGGCTTTTGTAAAGTGGAATTCTAAGTTCCAGATTTTGGAGGGCCCTATTTCAGATCACTTTCCCATTTTGCTGGAGGGAGGGACTATGATAGGACAGCATCACAGGCCTTTTAAATTTGAGAATTTTTGGTTACAAAAGGAGGACCTTCGACAGAAAATTCCACAATGGTGGGAAGAAGGCCGTCCACCTTTTGGGACAGCAATGTTCAAATTTCATAAACAGCTTCATTTTGTCAAACTTCAACTGAAACAATGGAGGAAAGAAAATAAGTCAGATTTCCAGTTCCAAAGGGCCCCCTTGGTGGCCAGATGGGAGGAGGTTCAGAAACTCTTTAGGGAAGGAACAATTACTGAGCAACTCAAATCCGAGGATGATGCCTTGCGCAAAGCGGTTGAGGCCATTGATAACCAAGAGGAGATATACTGGAAACAGAGGGCAAGAAATACTTGGTTATTAGAAGGGGACAGAAATACCAAATTTTTTCATCGGTCAGCTTGTGCTAGGAGACAGATGAATAACATGGAAGCCCTTAAAGATGAGAATGGACATTCCTTCGATACTCTTCCTGGTATGCACTACCACTCAATCGATTACTTTTCTAAACTTTTTAAGGAAAGTATGGAGCAAGATGCTGAGGCTCAGAACGAAGTTCTTAATGTCATACCTTCTATTATCTCTGAAGAAGAAAATCAGGCCCTGCTTAGACCCATTGATAGAGATGAATTGAAAAATGTGGTCTTTGGAATGAGTACTGGCAAATCTCCTGGTCCAGATGGCTTTCCTATTGAGTTTTTTCAGGCCTTTTGGGATACTTTGGAGGAGGATGTTTTGGTCATCACAGAGGAATCCATAACTAATAAAAGAATGCTCAGGGCAATTAATCACACCTTCATCTCTTTAATTCCAAAAGGGGAGGAGGGGACTCATATCTCTGATTTCAGACCTATTGCTTTATGCAACGTGATTTATAAAATAATCACTAAGATAATGGCTGAGCGGCTCAAACCTCTCCTTCATAACATCATTTCTTCAGAACAAGGGGGTTTCGTTGAGGGAAGACAAATCTTGGATGGGGTGGTTCTTGCTCAGGAGGCTATCCATACAATGCAAAAATCGGGTAATAAAGGAATGTTCATTAAACCGGATATTTCCAAGGCTTATGACCTGGTGGAGTGGAGCTTCTTGTCTAAAATGATGGCATCCTTTGGCTTCTCCCAGGATCTGGATTGATTGGGTCATGAGCTGTGTTTCTACGCCCTCTTATTCTGTTCTTATCAAGGGTCTTCCCTCGCATCCTTTTGGAGCCACTCGTGGTCTTCGCCAAGGAGACCCTTGCTCTCCCTATCTTTTCCTCATTTTGGCTGAAGGATTAGGCAGACTTTTCTTGAGGAGAAGGCAACAAGGCCTGCTAACAGGTATCAAGGTAGGGGAGGAAACTTTGACTCACTTGCAGTTTGTGGACGATACTGGATTGGTTGGTGTGGCCAGTCTCAGGGAAGCTAGAGGAATCAGAGATACTCTTAATGTCTACCTTAGGGCTTCAAACCAGGCCCTCAATGACAGGAAGTCCAAAGTGGTCTTTTTCAATCTTGACCAAAGGCTACAGGATAGAGTTATTGAGATCCTGGGATTCACAAGGACTTCTCTTCCAATAGTTTACTTGGGAGTTCCCCTGCATTTCAAAAAATTAAAAATAGATATCTGGAAGGATCTATTGGAAGGTATCAAAGATAGAATGAATCACTGGTCCCATAAATGGTTAAGCTATGGGGGTAGATTAACCTTCTTGCAGTCAGTTATTCAAGCTATGCCAATCTATAAATTCTCTATCCTGGCTGCCCCTCATTCCATTTGGAAAGAGCTGGACAAAATGGCAAGAAGATTTTTATGGGAAGGTGCAAAAGGGGAGAAAAAATGGGCTTTGGTTGGGTGGGATAAAGTTACCCAGCCTAAGGATAAAGGAGGGCTGGGCCTGAGAAGCTCCAAGCTTAATAACAAAGCCTTGGCTGGAAAACTGTATTGGAGGTGGATTTCCCAGCCAACCTCCCTATTCAGCAGAATCCTATCCAGTAAATATTTGGGTCATGTCCACCCCAATGAGGTGGGCCGCTTCCCCCTGGATGGTACTGGATCCTTAGTGTGGCAGACTCTCAAGCTTGGATCTCAGGTTATCAAAGACCAATTATTTTGGAAAGTGGGGAGAGGGGATAAGGCACGTTTCTGGACCGATTCTTGGGACCAGTATCCACCCATCATTGCTACGTTTCCCGAATTACAACCAATCAAGTCCGCCATAGAAGCCCAGGGCTGGATTCAAATTGAAAGCTATTTTAACACCAACCAATTGGGGGAGTATAAGTTTAAAAAGTTTAAGAGGTGGGAGGAGTGGCCAATTACAATCCCTCCGGAGCTGGCGCCCATCTTGAACAAAATCTTGTCAGAAAGGTTCCTCACAGGGAGGGATGAGGAGGACGAATTAGCTTGGGGCTATGGGAGCCTTGGGGTTTATTCAGTAAAGGACGGTTACGAAAAGATCCTCCCTGAGCCTCCCCCGCACTCTTTTTCGGTTCAAGATTGGAGAAGGATTTGGCATTCCAAGGGCTGGCCGAAAGTAAATTTCTTTGCCTGGCAGCTTATGCACAATGGAATTCTCACCTTTGACAATCTCAGAAGTAGAGGAATCATCGGTCCTTCTCAATGTGCTTTATGCCACAAGCATGAGGAAACAGCTGATCACCTGATGTTCGAGTGCCCTTTTACGCATCAGATTTGGAAGCGCTGGTTCTCTCACTATAAACTCCAGGCTAATGGTGATCTAAATCGAGCCAATATTTGGGAAAAATGGAAAAGGGGCAGATTTAAATCTATAGCTCTCCGTATTGGTTGGGAGCTTGGCTTCCTTTTCATTTGGTGGCAAGTATGGTTGGAGAGAAATGCCCAGATTTTTAGAGAAACTTTCTCCTCGATAGACGGCGTTTGGCAGGTCATCTGGAGCAAAGTCACAGAAACTGTTGCCATCTATGCTGCAGAGGAAAATCAGGTTGGTCTTGGGCATCTAGAAGAGGGGGTTGAGGGGCAAGAGAGACAAGACAGAGTTAGCTGGAAACCTCCCCAAAAGGTTGGATCAAAATCAATACTGATGGAGCTGCAAAAGGCAATCCGGGCAGTGCGGGTATTGGTGTAGTTTGCCGGGATCATGCTGGTTCAGTGCTTTACTGGGAACTGCAAGGCTTGGGCAGAGCCACAAACAATGAAGCCGAAGCCATTGCTATCAAATCTGCTTCTATCTGGGCTGTTAAGCAGGGTCACAGGAGGATAATTCTCGAATCCGATTCTCAAGTCCTGGTTGGCGCTCTTGATTGCATGCGGAACTTCTCTTCGAAAGCTTGGAGGCTGCGGATTCTGATCTCCCAAATCAAGGATTTATGGAGGGAGTTAGATGACGTGATCCCTGTCTATGTGAGTCAAAATTTGAACAAGGTGGCCGACTTCCTTGCGAAGATGGGTGCTGAGAAAGAGGTAGGGGTGCAGCTGCACAGTGACATGCCTCTGATAGATGAAGTGATTAGGCAAGGTCTGGAACGATCCCTGTGACAATGAGTAAGAAAATAGCTAAGGGTGGTTTTTGTCACGATTTCGTGACCTGTTGCGCCGTCGCGGCCTTTGCTGGAAAGCTGTCGCGATTTCGTGACATGTTGCGCTGTCGCGGCCTTTGGAGAGAAGTTGTAGCGATTTCGCTACTTGCTGCGTCGTCGCGGCCTTTGATGAGAAGGTGTAGCGATTTCGCTACCTGTTGCGCCGTCGTGGCCTTTGCTGGAAAGCTGTCGTGATTTCGTGACATGTTGCGCCGTCGCGGCCTTTGCTGGAAAGCTGTCGCGATTTCGCTACCTGTTTCGCTGTCGCGGCCTTTGGAGGGAAGCTGTCACGATTTCGTGACCTGTTGCGCCGTCGCGGCCTTTGGTGGGAAGTTGTCGCGATTTCGTGACCTGTTTCGCCGTCGCAGCCGTTGGTTGGAAGCTGTCGCGATATCGCGACACTTTTGGAAAAAGTGCGCTAAGGGGGAAAATCGTCGCGATATCGCGACATTTTTGGTGAATAGCGGCCCAAGGGAAAAATCATCGCGATTTCGTGACACTTCTGAAGAATGGGCACCCAGGGGGAAAACCGTCACGATATCGCGACATTTTTGCAGCAATGGCACCAAGGGGAAAAGTCGTCGCGATATCGCGACACTTTTGAAGATCGGGCACCAAGGAGAAAACTCGTCGCGATTTCGCGACATTTTTGAGGAAAGGGTGCTAAGGGGAAAACTCGTCGCGATTTCGCGACAGTTTTGGAGAACAAGCTTCATGGGGGAAAATCGTCGCGATATCGCGACACGTTTGAGGAAAGGGCGCCAAGGGGAAAACACGTCGCGATTTCGTGACACTTTTGCTGAAGGGCCGCCCAGGGGAAAACTCGTCGCGAAATCGTGACACTTTTGGACAACTGGAGCTATGGGGAAAAGACGTCGCGATATCGCGACACTTTTGCAGTTTTGGCGCCAAGGGGAGAACTCGTCGCGATATCGCGACACTTCTGGAGAACAGGCGCCTTCTGGCTTTCTCGTCGTGATTTCACGACGCTTTTGGTGACTGGGTGCTTTGGTGTTGTGCCGTCACGATTTCGTGACACTTTTTGTGCTTTGCGGCCTCGACGTCTGTCTGTCGCGATTTCGCGACTTGTTGCCGTGGCGCGGCCGTGGTTAGGTTTGGTGTCGCGATTTCGCGACATGTCGCGTTTCGCGACATGTCGCATTTTCGCGCCCTGTTGTTTTCTGGCTTCTATGCTTTCGGCTGGGATGTTTTTTCTCCCACTTGTAACTGTTATTTGTTTTAATACAAGTTTTTTCAATTTTTTCAAAAAAAAAATAGTAATTTTCTATTTTTAGGTTTTCATATCTAAAATGATTCTCTAGCAATGTTGACACATTAGTAGAAGATAAAAATAAAAGGACAAGTTTTATGTATGTAATTTTTATTTAATATGTACTTTGTAACCCATGAAAGGTGAACCACCACATTTCCATATGGGTGATCTTCTAACTCACAAAAGATAAACCACCATATTTCTATTTGGGTGACCTTCCATATTCAATACAATGGATTTCTAGCACACCAAAAATATTGTATAAATAGATAATTTTCCTTGACTATAAAAATCAAGAGTAATAGATGCAATATTATAGCCCCTCATGAGTAATGAATTCACTCAATTTTTATCTTTCTTAACTCAAAATTTTTAGTTTCAGATTGATGATGGATTCTCTCTTGTTAAAGATCAATAACTTCATCCATTGAAGATATTTCAAGGCTATACCACCACCATTACTCTCATGGTTAGAGAAAATATAATGACCATTTTCTTGAAATGTTTGTAATATTTTCTTTGACCTAATTCCACCATATTTAATATCTTATTTCATTATAATATTTATATTCAAGTATAAAATTGTCCTTCTACTTGTACTCTATGGTTTCTAGAGACAACCTTGTCACATTTCAAGATAAAATATATAGCACCTTATTTTGGACACATTATCAAATGATGGATGTTGCTTGACTATGGATTCAACCCAATTGATGGTGTCCAAAAATCCATGAAGAGATAATTCTACACCTCCATTTGATGAAGATCAAGATCACCTCCTCATAGAAGAGGAATATACTGTTAAATGGTGAGATGACTATGCCACAATCTCACCATCGTTACCACATAATTTGAGATGTCTAAAATGGATTTTACCTTAACATAAAGCAAAGGAGAGATCAAGCTTTTATTCTTTATTTTATCTTCACTCCATCCATTGTTAGCCATGTTTTCTTAATAGGATTGAAATTTGAATGTCATCTTATTGGAGCCACTCAAGGGATTTTTACAATATGTAAAACTTTTGTGAAGAGTCAAATTCTCAGAAGGAGCAAGTGAGGGATTAGACCTTGAAGCTAAAATATAGAAATATTATGATTTAATAATAGGGTCAAGGAGATTTTATCTTCCACCATTAATTTTGGGTGCAAGGTCAAAGAAGAAAATACAAATAATTTAACATTTTTAGTGAATGATCTTGACCAATAGAAATAAAAAGAGATCCATCACTTATAACATTAGAGCCTTTTAATAGTAAACTTGTCACACATTTTGATGATGATTTTTTCTTATTATATATTATAGAATAAGGGGATGCAAAAATAAAGGTTGGTTTTACTAAACTACTACTCATAGTTTTGGGGATTGGACTATTCAAGATATTATAAAAAATCCTAGTGAAATATTATTTTATCTTGAGATAACCAATGACAATATGACCTTCTTCTTGATAGTATATG
The DNA here is from genome assembly GCA_028583015.1 of Wollemia nobilis. Taxonomy (NCBI): domain Eukaryota; kingdom Viridiplantae; phylum Streptophyta; class Pinopsida; order Araucariales; family Araucariaceae; genus Wollemia; species Wollemia nobilis. The sequence continues at coordinate 10,608,599 of JAQPPZ010001017.1, forward strand.
CATAAATTAGGCTTGTTAAGATAAAAAATATTTTGATGACACTCAAACTCATGGGTGGCTAGTCGTATCACCTTCATTACCTAGTTTGTGAAAGAACCATTTAGATGTAGGCCCATGCATAAATCTAGTAATTAGAGTAATTATATGTTGTTTTATGATCATATAACCCTACCTAGTTGACCAATAATTAATTTCAATTAGAGCCTAAAAAGGAATATTCAACACATGTTAGGTAGCCTAAACATGGAAATCAAAATTCCAAGATTGAATTTAACATGGTTGACTACATACTATCATAATGTTGTATTATAGCATAGCCTAGGCAGCCTTAATTATGCTAAAATTGTAGGCTATATACACTTTATCTAAACATTGGATAAACTTTATTATCTTACACCTATTTTCCAAATTGGCCTTGAGCCATCTAACATATTAATGTTCAAATAGTATCCCTTAAAAAAATATTACACATTTTCTGTGGCATTCTTTAATGATATTAATTACCAAATTAGAAAGAAATTTGAAGACCTTACCTTGTTTAAAGTCTCCCTCGATATAAAACTTGCCTGATTGGCATGTCTTTGTTGAGTTTTCTATTAGTCCTCGTAATAGAATTCTTAATAATTTGGGAGTAGTACCACCAATTCAATAACAAAATTAGCAATAACATCCATGTCTAGCAAAAATTTAAGGTGGGATGATTTCATAGTGGCAAAAGGCTTAAAGTTGATGTTTACATCAATAATGATGCAACTAATGAAAGGCACAATGGGATGGAAGGACAATTAACTAGAGACATCAAAAAAACATAAAACAACTTGAATTCTTAAGGGTCCAACAAATTAAATAATGACAAAATAACATTCATAATAATAGTAGATGGAAAAACTATAAAAGTTTTAGTAAATAGGATATTGAACCTCCAATAAATGTTCCAAGGACAATGAGACCAAAACCTATTCACACCTCATGAACACTCACCAACCTCCTTAACTTGAAGCATTATTGTTTCCATAAAGACCAAACAAGGCCAATAAATAAGGAGACTAATAGATGAAGGTTACCCCCACGAAACCGTAATTCCAAAAGCGCCAGAGTTTTGTCATATAACTAAGTGCGTGTCAGATCGATGATGACGGTACGATGAATACTGAGCGAAGAGTTTTGTCAATAATAGTAATAACCTGGTGGTTCCCTTCATACTGGGTCAACAGTAAAAAAGCGGAGTAGGTTTTATAAAAGCATCTCATATAGTTTGAACCCAAAAACAGTATGGTTGTGACAACTTTCCTATGTAACTCAAAAAAATAATAATAATCTCACTGCTTTCTACATAAATTATTTTGAGGTGGGTCTTAAAGATTGTTTAATTAAAAAAAAAAAAATTGTTAATAACATACAACCGTTAAAAAGACGGAGTGGTAAGTGCTAGATTTTCTTAGAATAGGATCTTATAGATCCATTTGCATGTCCCTTTCGACAGGAAAATTACTCAACCGCCACTAGGAATACCAAATTATCAAATCAAAAGATTCCACTCCAATTTCAACACCGTCTCTCTCAAAAAGAAACGTGGTGCAGCAGCCTTCTGGTTTTAACGTTCTAGATATTACTAAAAAGAATGGAGCGCACCCGCACCCGCATTCATTATCATCATTAGGAGCACTTTGCAAAGGCTATCCAATGCAATGCGCGGAAATTTTAAATTCTATCGGGAAAAGGGAACATTTTCACGTCAGACCACACTTGATATCCACATCCTCATCCGCATGTTGCAGTTTCATAAAGTCATATTGTTGGTGGAGCAAATGTCGGCTTTAAAAGATTCAACTACACACAGCACACAGCACACAGCACACCCCTCTAGTAATATTAAAATAATTCGTAAATGTCTCTATAAATTATGTAGGAAGGTTTTCTGGTTAAATAATTTCCTGTAGACAGCATAGTTGAATAAAATATGGCTTCCGCTTCCCGTTCTAATTCTGTCGTTGCACTTGTTTTGTGTATTGCGGTAATCATGTCCACCACAACTGTGGGTGCATTCTCAGGAGATACATCTCCTACAATACTCATGGCCTGCAGTGGCGCTTTATATCATCATTTCTGTATTTCTTCGTTATCGTCGTATCCGGGAGCTTTGGAGGCAAACTTGACCGGGATTGCCGTGATAGCCGTAAACATGAGCAGTAGCGAAGCCAAAAGCGATTCTGTCTTTATTGTCAAGCTGAGCAGAGAGGAAAGCGGCAGTGACGGTGACGGTGACGGTGACGGTGACGGAGAGATTTCCAATAATAGTAACGGCGCTCTTCAAGATTGCGTGGGGTTGTTCAAAGATACGGAGCTGCAGCTCGATAATTCATTGTGCAAACTGACACACCTTTCTTCTTCTTCTTCTAATGTGCAGAGGGACGTATCTGACGTGCAGATCTGGGTTAGTGCGGGGTTAACTAATGTGGACACGTGTCTCGATGGATTGGAGGAGGAAGAGTCATCGTCCGATTTGGTAGGACTAGTTAATGGTAAGACAAAAGAACTTACAAAGTTGATGAGCAATGCTCTTGCCATTCTCAACAAGCTTGCCAAATAGGATATGACGAGGCGCCGCAAAATATTGTTATAATAATAAAAATGCAAGTATTTTGTAATTGTTGTTTTGGAAATCTAAGTTACGCTGGAAATTTGGAATCCTATTAAAATTAATGGGAAAATACTTTGATTTTTTATTATTAAATAAGGTTATTCTTATGTCCAGAAAGGAAAGGAAGTAATAAAACCTCTCCACTAAAAAGTTTGTAAAATTATAAAACTAAATCAAACGAATATAATGGAATAAAAGGTTTTTGAAATGTATGAGGCTAAAAATAATCTATAGGAGAGGAACTTTACACAAATTTATATAAAACTAAATCAATGAGTATAATGGAATAAAAGGTTTTTGAAATCTATGATGTTAAAAATAATCTATAGGAAAGTAACTTTACATAAATTTGTAATTCAAATATTGAATAATTTTTAGTTATATTATTGTTTTTTTAAGGTTTTGATGATGGATTTTTTCATTTTTTTTTAAATAATTTTAGTGTTAAAGTATCAATATATTTTTCATTATATGTCTTGCATTTCAGAATAAAATGTTTTTTATGTTTTAATTTCTTCTAATGTATAAAAGGTACATATTCTCTTTTTTACTTTTATTTTTCTTTGGTGTCTTTCTTTTGCAAGTTTCACATGTAAGTTGGTGAGAGTTGATCCTTAGTTGGGTTATGAGTGTCTTTACTTTCCAATTGATGTTTGTCCCTATATATGATTTTTGGAGGTGATTATATGTAGGGTTAAATTCAACAAGATTATGTTTCTTCTTTCTTCCTAACTTCTTTTCCCATGTAATTGCTCTAATATTTCCCTTAACAAATGTCTCTATGTCTGCTATTGTATGAAAATTTATCCAAGTTGAAATTTCATTTATTCATCCACTTATTATTTTGTTTTATCCATGTTTTCTTTCTTTTATTTAAATATTCTTTTATTACAACTTTAAGCCATCTATTTGCATCCATTTATTCAACTTTATTCAAATATCCTAAAAGACAAACCATAGTAGTTGGCTCTATAGGGAAGCTATTTCTTTTTATTAAAAGAATATTTTGTGGACTTATTCTTTATTTTGAATTTATTTGCAATTAGATGTTTCTAAATCATATCCATTTATCTCCTTTTTGAGTCAGATGTGTTATTATTGCACACTTCATAACCATACAACAACATTGATACCACTAGTAGCCAAATAAAACCCTATAGTCTTAGTCCCATAAATTCAACTTCTTTGCTTCTATTTTCTAATGCAAAAGTAATCTCCATCTTCCTAATATTCTCTTCATTCTATATATTTTTTAATCAAGCTTATTATTGAAGTTTATTCCATGATATTTGTATTTTGTTCTTCCATAAGACCCCCTTCAAAAATAAAAATTTAGTTGACTCTAATTCTTTTTATTTGAGAAGATCATGATCTTGGTTTTGTTGGTATTTCCTTGCATGCTTACATCATTGTAAAAGTGCTCTAAGGTCTTTAAATGCTCTCTTGAACATTGTGTTGACCTTACAATCAAAATGAGATCAACCACATATAAAAGAAACTTAACCACATATCTTCTCAAATGAACATTGTCCCCTCCACTTAGATTTAACCATTCTTCTAATTTTTTAATATATAAACCAAATAATATAGGGGATAATGGGTATCCTTATTTAACCTCATGTTTGTTGTTCCTCTATTTTGAGTCTGATAAATTCCTATTCCCAACTTGACACCCATACAATAATAGTGGTACCTCTAGTCCTATAATTCAACTTTTCTGCTTATATTTTGTAATGCAAAAAGTGCTCTCCATCCTTCTAATGTTCTCTTAATTCTACATGTTTCCTAATTGAGCTTATTATTGAAGTCATTTCCAAGAAATTTATACTTTGTTACTTGTTCTAGAAGGTTCCTCTTAAAATAAATATTTAACTAATTCTTTTTATTTTTATTAGAGAAGAACATGATTTGGTTTTGTTGGTATTTACTTACCTCTTTGTAAAAGTGTTATAATGTATTTAAATTCTCGCTCAAAACCTATGTTGACCTTGCAATTTGAATGGGATTATCTACATACAAAAGAAGCATCACCATATATCTTCCTAAATGAACATTGTCTCCTCTACTTAGATTTATCGATTCTTTTAATTTGTCAATATATAACCCAAGTAAAGTATAGGATAATGGGCATCCTTGTTTAACCCCTATGTCACTTGTAAAGAATTCCAAAATTGCTTCTTGCATTTTGATTTTAGCTTAGACCTCCTCATAGTGTCTATAGACTATTAATTTATACTTCTAGTATGTCTATGTCTTCCATTCTACTCTCTTATTTACTCCTAGTAAATGTGTCAAAAGCTTTCTTAAAATCCTAAAAACAACAATAGCATTCTCCTTTTTCATTCCATATATATTTTTATGATATGTCTCAAAGTGATGATGTGGTCCATTGTTAAGTTTTTTGGTTTAAAACTTGGTTATCCTTTTGCCCTCTTTCCTTTTCCTTATACCTACTTTCTTCCTGCTCTCTTTTATGCACTTGTTTTGTATATTCCAACCATTACATTTCTATAACAATAGTTTTTATTTTTATTTATTTATACTAAGGTTCCTTCTAGAATAACTTTGGGTTATTCTTATCTATATATATATTAGTTCTTCTTGTCTTGCACTCACATACTCCTCTTTTTTATTTTCATTGTGCGTATACAAAAATTTATTTTCCTCTTATTTGCTTGTATATTTCAGAGCTTTCTTTGTTGCTTTACATTCTTCATTGTACCATGCATTTATCATAAAGATACCCTTTTTCTTCTTTCTAAATTTGGATATTTTACACCATTTTAATGATTTTAAAATTAGATTTATTAACTCATGGAACTTTATTCATTGTCATCTTGTTTATCTGTCTTTCCTTTACAAAATCTATTTTACTATTTCCTTAGAAATCAAATGATTCTCCTAGGTTATGAGGATATTTCCCTTTATTGACGATTATTAATTGGGTTGCACTTTTTCTATTTGTTGATTTCTTTCCCACCATAATTTTTTTATTCACAATAGGTTGTGAATATGGTTTTAATTTTGTTTTCTAGTCTTCAATCTCTACTTCCATCATCTTGTTTATTAGATTTTGTGAGCAAATGACATAGTCAACAATGCTTATCCATTATAAATTTTGCATGTATATATTTCATATTTCTCTCATCCACCATTACATATGATCAATCCATGTATTCCATATAATATCAATAGTTCATCAATATAAGTAATGACCTCTTTGGCCTCTGATAATATTATACTTTACTAGTTTTTTAAAAATTTTCTAGCCATAATAGATTACTACTTAGATACTTATTATTGATTAGAATGTTGGTTTACTTGCGTACTATCCTTGCATTAAGATTCTCTATAAGAATTATCTCTCCAAATTTTGAGTATAGTGATATGTATTTCTTTAGATCTATATATGGATCCTTGATGATTCCTCTTATACTATAGGTGAAATACTTACTATTAGAAGTAAATAAGATGATTAGGGATTGGTTTCTTTCTATTTCAAGGTCATTTGCACTAACCTATGAGATTGTACATTGTATTAACTATGGGAATGTATCTTGTATCAATTCTAGTATATTGGGTATTAACCAACTAGCTAGAAGATCAATCACACATCATTTACATAGGAATTATGGTAGCATTATTTGATTAGCACCTACAAGAATAATATACAATATGAGATAAATGCATGACCAATACAACAATTTTAAGTAGATTTTATAGCACTACTTATGGTTGATCATATAACATAAGTAGGAAATTGGCTAAGAATATTGACTATATCATTCTTGCCATATTGGATTTTGGATGGCATATTTATTCTATGTTTTCATGCATGCATCATACAAATTTTAAATGAGAAAAAATTATCTATTGAGATTTCTTAATTGCAAGGAAATAAAAAACACTTTTATATTATAATTTATTTATTTGTAGTTAAGATATGACTATAACAGTTTCAACTGCATCACCTAAGTGTTATTAGCCAGTTCAAGAATTTTTTGCAAGGTCCTTTAAATTATTGTACATATATGAGAACAAGTTAGTTTGTAAGAGTTCGACAGATTTAGCTAGAGTTATATAGAATAAAATAGATAATAATAGCTAGAGCACTGGATAAAAACTCTTTAATATACTTTTCAATAATAGTAATAACAACATATCTACATTAAATCAATCTAAGAGTTTAATATTTACTCTCACCAATATAGGGGAACTACACCTACCCTTGAAGAAAGGACATGCTATAAGTTATGTGGTTTGTGAGAACTCTCATGAGCAATAATTTTTCTTTATGTTTTGTATAGAGCTATACCCTACATCAATCCTTGAATTATTTGGTAAGAATTATTCTCTTTTATCTTGGGTTGAGACATGCAAACACTACATAGGGTTAACATGTAGCTACAAAATAAGTAAATAAATGAGACACCTCAAAAAGAGTCATCTAGGTTTAATATCAATGTAATTTTATTGTATGAGTGTTACACATTGAATTTCATTTATTGTATGAGTGTTACACAATGAATTTCATCTATAAATAATAATAATTTTACGTCTATTATTTTTATTTATGTAATTTTATTGTATGAGTGTTACACATTGAATTTCATTTATTCTATATATTTACTAGCTTTTACTTTTTAATCTTGTAGTTTTAGTTTTGTTGAATTTCTATAGTTTCGCAAGTCCATTACTTGAAATTTATGCTATTATTTCTTTCTTTTGGATGAGAAAATGTACGAGAAACAATATTTATTATAGTTGAAGTTGAATTCTAGGAGCATGTAGAATCTTAGGTTCTTTATTAGTTACTATAATACATAAATAATGCCAAGTGCCTCACAAGTGTAATTTTCTAGATTGACATATTTAGTGCCCATCACGTTTGACAACATTGTCAAGGAGGTACTAAAGTTAGTGTACTCCTAGGGTTATATATGTTGTATATATAGGTTGGATTGAAGGTTGATATTAAACCTAGATGACTCTTTTTGAGGTGTCTCATTTATGTACTTATTTTGTAGCTACATATTAACCCTATGTAGTGTTTGCATGTCTCAACCCAAGATAAAAGAGAATAATTCTTACCAAATAATTCAAGTATTGATGTAGGGTATACAACTAGTAATGCAAACAATTCATCAAGATAGTCTAATTAGAAATATGAATCTAATAAGGGAATGCAATAGTTGAAAGCAGCTAAGTTTAATATGCAATATCTAATAATCCCATAGAATAATTCAAAGTAAATGACACCAAATTTGAAGGTATTTTATTATTTCATAATCCTATCATAAGAAAGTATCCATAAGAGATTACTCAATTGCTAAATAAAACATTAGACCAATGTTTTAAAGGTGCTTCATCACTAGGGAATATATGTTGTACACCTTGGAGGTATGAATTCTTATGGAAATGGTAGAAAAAATACAAACTACAATTACATTTGAGTTTCCCATCTAGGAATCTTAGGAGGAATCCAAAATGAAGAATATTCTACCTTTTATACTTCCTAATTTTTATGGGATGAGTATAAAATATTTGAATATTTTTCTCTTTGAGTTTTATGTGCTATGCCAAAGTTATGACTACAATATGGATACACAAAAACTCAAGATTTTTCCATAAACACTCAAGAATGTAGCTTTATGTTGGTTCATTGGACTAGGTGGAAGGAACATTAGCACATGGGAAGCAATGAATAAAAAAATCTTAAGAAATAAGATTATTGTAAGGATCAATAAGCAAGAGATGAAATATTTAAGATGACATTAAGAGAGGAGGAAACTTTGGAGGATTACGTTGAAGTATTTCAATTTAATAATTAGTAATCTATACACTTAATCTTGGAAGCAAAGACCTTAAAAAATCATTTTATTAGGAGGAATTAAAGAATAATACATAGAAGTTTTAAATTTAATGGTTGAAGGAGATATTTATTAGGCTAGTTTAGAGTATATTAAGACTCTTTGTTAAAATTATTCATGATCTACTATGAGAAAAGGAAAAGACAAATAAAAGTGCTAAATTTCTACTTGTATCACTGGAGCTCGTATAGGAAACTTGCTTGAGTATCTTAAAACAAATATTATTTATTCTTTGGCTACTTAGTTGGATATTTTCCAATCCAATATGAAGGAGGGGGGGGGGGGGGGGGTAGAGAAATATTTATCTATTTACTATCCAAAATGCATGAAGAAACACATAAAAGTTTAAAGAATGTCAAATTTTGCAATATCTACTAGTAAGATCACAAGACAAGCAACTATCCCATGTTGTCTAGAATTAAAGTAGGTTTCCACATTGGAACCCATAGAGTGGAATAGGTCTACTATACAAAGAGGAAACCACGAAAATATTAATAAAACATATAAAGTATGAATTTTGGAGCCCAACAATTTTCATATTCTTCTTTAGATTTTTCTTATGCTTGGGCTCCACAAGAATGAAAATGGCCACCATCTCAACCCGAAATTCATGAATAAATCAACAAAATTCTTGGCCTCAATAATATCCTAATAAAACTTTGTAGAACCCTTAATAGACATGGTTTTCATCACCTAATTAGAAACACCATCATCCATGGCCACAACAAAAGCATATCTACCTACACCTAATACTTCCAATGCACAAATATAAAAAATACAATCTCAATTACCATAATATCCACATCAAATATCAATAGTATTTAGAACAAGTAGTATAAAATCCAGAGTCAATAGCATACCTTACCTACTCTGTATATACTATTGATTGTTATGAATTACAACCCTAATTAGGAAGAGTGATTGAAGATCTTGAACCACCTATTATTATTGAATTTGAGGAAGAACTTATTTCTAATGAGGATCTTCAAGACTCTAACCCCTCTAGTAAGCATAGTTCTAACAAAAATGATTAGTGAATCCTAGTGAGCAGAAATTATGTTTTAAAAACATTCATTTCCTTTCCATTAATTATCAATCCGATAGTTTGTAAACTTGTGAGTGTTATGCACAGTATATACCTGTAGTGTGGGGAATGAATCCCTTTGTGCCTATTGGTTTGGTGGGGGAATTGTTGTTCATGTATTTTCAGTTCATCCAAACCCAAAAAAACTAAGTGCAAGAAAATAAATAAATAAACTACAATTTTAAAATAAGCACACAACTAAAATTAAGATGCTGGAAATAAACACATGACTAAAAGGAAATTGTAGGAATTTAAACACACTTGCAGAAATGAATAAAGCAGGAAATTCACACTTGCAAAAATAAATAAAGCAAGAAATTGCAGAAATAAATAAAGCAGTAAATTTATAAAAATAAATAAATTAGGAAATAAAGAAAAAATAAAATAAATAGGGGAGGATTACTACCTAGAGTGGATCCAAGATCCTACAGATGGTTCACCCGGTTGACTACATAAAAGTCACTCTTTTAGTCCACACGAATGAGAACACTCAAAAACTTTATTGATAGATTATACAGTACAATTGGAGATTCAAAATTGATCTTCCTAGGAATGGTCTGCGTTCTTATATAGAACGCAACCAATCCCGTTATAAAAATAGCTTAGTCTATTTTAGTCACGCAATGTGATTTGCTACAGTCATTTTGTGCACAATTGTTATTTTCTTCTATTATAAGCATAGTCATTTGATTTTAATCACTAAAGGATAAACACAATGCTCCTTAGGTTTATACAACAAACTATTTCTAAAAATAACACTTTTATTAAAAACTACATGGACAACTGGTCAATCGATCAACAATCAATATTTAGAATATAAGACCTTATTCTATTTTAACCATAATTTGTGATTCAAATTTAATATGCATAGATAAGAATGATTCTCCATTATTTTTTGTAACAACTTTCTTAAAAATCACATGGTCAATTACTCAATTGATCAACGTTGAATATAGCTCTTATATTCCCACTAGACGTAGGTGCTTTCCAACCTGTCGTTGGAATACAAGCATCGGAATATAGGTGTTGGGATATAGACGCCTTCCTATCATTGGAACATAGGTGCTTACCTACTACTGGAATATAGGTACCTGCCTACCACTGGAATACAGGCACCTACCTGTATCTAAGATATAGGTGCCTACCTATTGCTGGGATACAGACGCCTACCTCTACCATTCACCGTAGTTCTCTTCAATACATATTCATGCATTGCTAGGCAAATTAGTAGCAAAAACTTACATCTATGCACATTTTCCACTAAAAACACTAGTCAAGCATAATACTTCATTTTCTATTAATTATAAGCCAAAGTTATATAAAAATGCATCTCTAATGCTTATTAAACCAGTAATGTTACCCTTGAAAATGTAAATAAAATGAGCATTTTTGGTGGTCATCATGCCCTAATGTCAAACATTTGGCATGTCCTCATGTCACACTCGCTCAGTAAGTTTTTTTTTCGTGGTGGCTACCTTGATGCTATTGTCTAGGAATGCAGGTGTTGTTGTTCAGAATGCACTTTCCTCGAGCTTGGGCTTGGGTATTTTATTCTATTTTATTTTATTTTTTTTTTGCATCGGCTACCTTGAGCCCTGTTCCGAATAGGCCACTTCGAAAGAATATTTCTAAAAGTGGTGGTGCTACTAGAAAGGATGTTTATCAACATGGATGAGTATTTTTTTCCTTCTTGGGCCATGATTGTTGGGTGCACTCATATGGTTTGACCCTCGTTGACTCTTTTTATTTCTCTGTTCTACTGTGTGTATATATATATATACAATGACTATACCTTCCCTTTTTCATTAATGAGCACATTTTTGTGCTCATTATGCCCCCATGCCCAATCTGTTGATATATCCTCATGTCACATACCCCTTGTATGTTTGTTTTGATTGTGCTTCCTTCGATCCAAGGCACTATCCTTTTTTTATTGAGATGTGTACCTAGGGTAGTGATATAAGTTACAATTCTTCTCATGCTTGATGCATGCCATGTGGTTGAATTCTAACAAGGGATTTGGTCAAGAGAAATGTGGGGGCACATACTGGTATTAACATAGAAATGATTTCAAGATAACTATGCATATAATTAATAAAAAAATCAGTACATACCTGGGTGAATTTCATGAAACATGATGTGTATGATTCCAGATGGTATGAAACAAATGCATGCAACTTGTAATCATGGTGTACCAAAAAATGAGGATGTCATGGCATTCTTCGTGTGGTGTATTTTGTGAGATTTTTTTTAAGCACTACATAATGTAGAGATCGAGGTCTCATGTTGAAAATAAGAACATAAATTATTATTATTTATTTATTACAAAAAGATACACTTTCCCATGGGAAGCCAGTCATGGATGTCCTCCGTTTATTATCGTCTCACGTGTTGTATTATTAAAAACTAAAAACATAGACATACTCTGCTCACTAGAAAATAGATATCATCATGTTTGCATGAATATTGGTGCTAATTTTTTGGTGGAAATTAGGTACCTTTGGGTCTTATTTTATAATTAAAATAAGTGTCATCTCCCTAATAAAAATAGGTACCATGATTGCTTCTAGATACAAGTGCTACCCTCTTTGTGGGAAGGAATCATTGTTGTTGTTGTTGTTGGATATAGGTGTCGCTATCCTGATGAGAACTAGGCACCTATTCTTTGGTCCGAATATGGGCACCGCTCATCTTAGTGGAAGATAGGCACCTCTATGGTGGCTTGAATATCGATGTCTTATTCCAGGTGGAAGAAGGGACCTCTACACTGGTCTGAATATAGGCACTACCTTCCTAGTGGGAAGTAGGTACCTTTTTTTGCATCGTTGCACTTCTAGAAAGCAAGAAAAAATGTAAGACAACGTGGGCCTATGCCTGATAGGCTTAGTTTGACCCAGTTACCTATAGATTGCATTCAGGGCTGCATGTCCTATAAAAATAAACACATAAAATATAGATAAAAAGGAAAATACGAATCATGGTTTGTGCCTGATAGGCCTAGGTTACCTATACTACCTATAGATTGCATTTAGGGCATGTAATCCTACAAAATAAAAACACAAATAAAAGAAAATATATTCTAACATTGTTAAGCAAAACAAGTTTTATGACTCCTTTCCTTATCAATTTATTCTTCATTTTTTTTTCATCTATTTTTTTTTTCTTTTTTTTTTTACAACGAATGTGTGAACACTTGTCAAACTGTTGGTATGGTATTGAAATATGGGATCTCCCCCATGCCTATGTCTGATCTAATCTCATGAATTTGAGGTGTATGGCAAGGTTGTAAATGGTGCATGTTGACTATTAATATTATGCCACTACCATCAATTTGAAGCTTTAAGGACCTGGTCTATGTGGGTCAATATTTGTATTTTGCTTCGTTGTGTATTATTATTGACTCTCTTTACAAATCCCTTCATGAAATATCCATAACCAATTATTTATTTTGTGTGATTTTTTTAGGAAAACAAGATGGAGCGGAACTTGCTTTTAGGCCCAATTACCTTGGATGCCTATAGTCTGCATTGCACTTCATGTTGTCTTGCAAAGCATAACAAAATAAAAAAGAAAAACCTAAACTAATGGTGTTAAAAAAAATAAATTCAATTTATTTATTATTATTATTATTCAACATCATAATAGCATTCATCGTGTTGTTGATTGTAATATTGAAGGTGGGGTCTCCCCCATGCCTACAATCGAGCTAGCCTCTAGAATTTGGGGCTTATGATAAGATCTTAGTTTGTGTCTAAAATTTGATACAACTAAGTCTTCATTTGTTCCATCCCCTTCTTTATCCCATGCTATAATATGTTGTAGCATGGGAAGAGCATCTTCTTGGATGGCCTCAAAACCAGATTCTTCCAAAACATTGGTGGATTGTGCATGCAAGCAAATGACTATATTTTTTACAATTATTTTGTTAAATATAATTTTTCCTATTCCACAACTAATATCAATGTTAAAATTCATCAAAGTATTGGGTAATGTTAAGTTTACAATTTTTATTGTGAAAATTGGGCTTCTTGGATCAAGATAGATTTTGTCTAATATAAAATCAATGTGTTGACCTATCACTTTCATTTTTGTTGGTTGTGGTTCTTGTCTCAGTTTCTTGAGTCATAAATTTCTAATGAATTCGATGTAAATATTTATATATTTAATAGTTTGAGGAATGATAACAGTAAGAGTTTTCAACTATCCCATAATATCAAACTTGGGTTGTGTCATTTTCCTGTAACCTTTTGGGATACAGTGGAATTCCTTCAATGTTTGATTGTTCAACAACATAATTTATTTCTACTTCTACACTAATATGGTACATCGGTTTTATTCCCACATCTACCTGATAATTTGGTGAATTTTAATTGTTACCGCTGGGATTTAGCTCTAGCTAAACCGATAACTATTTTGGCCTTGTAATAGGTGGAACTTGTAAGTTAGGATGTTATGATGGTTTTGTCTATGGAAGTGGATCCACGAAGTAAGTTTCCAATTATTTTGGATCTTATTTTATTATTTTTAGATACAACCTGGTCTGATAATTCAAGTGACAGTTTTCACAAACTTCCACTATGTTTTTTGGACATTTAGTTTTTTTTTTATGGTTTTTTCTACACCTCGAGTAGAAAAAGCAAACATTGTTTTAGTTTCTTACTTCTTCTTTTGGAATGTATCTGACTATAAAACAAGATATAAAATATTACTCTGCATACCTTCAAGCAATGTTCCTATTTTTATTTTGACTATGGAGGCTATTGTTTTTATTCCTCGTGTTGACAATTTTTTTTTCTCTTGGAATAATTCTGGAATAGTTGTTGAATTTTTCCCATTGATGTTAGCCTGGTCACTAAATTATTTCGTATAATAAGTTTTCATGCTAAGGTGACTCAATTGTAGGGGATTTTCTCTTTTATGGATATTTCCAAAATATATTAAGCTTGTGACTCTGAGGTGTTTGCTATTTTCTTAATAAATTATCCATTGGATTCTATAGGCCTTTGGTGGACTCAAACTTCTCAAGTGGGGGATCTACGGGAAAGGTAATTTGAAAGTGTTTTTCAAACTAACTAACCTATGGATCATAACACTATAGTTTTGACACTCCTCGGCAATGATGCCAAAATGGTGAGAAAAAATTATGTTCTGAAAATAGTCATTTTATTTCTATTAATTATCAATCCAGTAGTTTGTAAATTTGTGAGTGTCATGCATAGTATATGTCTATAGTGTGGGGAATGAGTCCCTCTATACCTATTGGTTTGGTGGGAGAATTATTGTTCATGTATTTTCAGTTCATCCAAACCCAACAAAACTAAGTGTAGGAAAATAAATAAATAAACTACAATTTTAAAATAAGCACACAACTAAAATTAATATGCTAGAAATAAACACAGGACTGAAAGGAAATTACAGGAATTTAAACACACTTGAAAAAATGAATAAAGTAGGAAATTCACACTTGTGGAAATAAATAAAGCGAGAAATTGCATAAATAAATAAAGCAATAAATTTGCAAAAATAAATAAAGTAGAAAATAAATGTAAAAAATAATAAAGCAAAAATAAAATAAATAGGGAAGGATTACTACCTAGAGTGGGCCCAAGCTCCCATAGATGGTTTGTCCGGTTGACTACATAAAGTCACTCTTTTAGTCCACACGAATGAGAACACTTAAGAACTTTATTGATAGATTAAGCAGTACAATTGGATATTCCAAATTGGTCTTCCCATGAATGGCTTGAATTCTTATATAGAACACAACCAATCCCATTATAAAAATAGCTTGGTCTATTTTAATCATGTGATATAATTTTCTATAGTTGATTCGTGCACAATTGTTATTTTCTTCTTTTAAAAGCATGGTTGTTTGATTTTAATCACTAAAGGATAAGCACAATGCTCCTTAGGTGTATACAACAAACTATTCTAAAAATGATGCTTTTATTAAAAATTGCATGGTCAACCAGTCAATTGATTAATAATAAATAATTAGAATATAATCCCTTATTCTATTTTAACCATAATTTGTGATTCAAATTTAATATGCATAGATAAGAATGATTCTCCTTTATTTTTTACAACTTCCTTAAAAATCACATGGTCAATTGGTCAATTGATCAATTTTGAATATAACTCCTATATTCTTGCTGGATGTAGGTGCTTTCTAGCCTATCGTTGGAATACAGGTTATAAAACACAAGCACCAACATATAGGTACTAGGATAAAGGCACCTACATGTTGCTAGAATACAAGTGCTTGCCTACTACTGAATATAGGTGTTGGCATACAAGAACCTACTTGTCATTGGAATACAAGAGTATGCCTATCGTTGGGATATAGGCACCTGCTTGTTATTCGGATACATGTGCCTACCTCTGTCATTCACCGTAATTCTCTTCAATATGTCTTCGTGCATTTCTAGAAAAATTAGTAGCAAAAACTTGCATCTACACACATTTTTCACTAAAAACGTAAGTCAAGCATAATACTTAATTTTCTATTAATTATAAGCAAAATTTATATAAAAATACATCTCTAATGCTAATTAAACCAGTAATTATGCCCTTGCAAATGTAAATAAAATGAGCATTTTTGGTGCTCATCAAAACCTCATTTTTTAAGGATGAAATCAAACAGTGAAGCCTCCACAATAAAAATTTGAGTTTCTAGAAGAACTATAAAATGCATGTATTGACATATATCTTTTATAATCTATTAATAATGTCCTAATTTATTATAGTAAAAGCATGAGAAAATTATTCATTAAGAAACCTATAAAAAAGAAAGACCCTAAAATTGTCAAAGTTATAGGTAATTTTGCTAACCTTATGCTTGGAAAGGTGTTACTCCAAGTATTTTGATCTTGGTAAACCAATTATCAACCTTCATATGGGGAATATTTCATTCAAGAAAACTTTGATTGACTTAGAAGTAGCAATCAACATAATAAAAATGGAAACAATGGATCAATTTGTTGGAGACAAAGCTCTTATAAAAAATAATAATATCAATATCCATTAAAATTATGTCATGCACAATATACATCATATTTAATATGTAACCAATTCATTACATCAATCTCTATATGGGAATAAAATTCCATATGGGAATTTGAATGAACAATTCCAATGTAATCAAATAATGTTAACAATATACTCAAATAATTTAATTTACTATAGGCTAACATCCCCCTATTATATTATTTGGTGTATGACTACCTCCCCTTAATTTTGACTTCCTAGGATAGTAGGATAAAACTATGATTTGAATCTTGCTCTGGATTTGGTACTAGCTCTAGTTTTGGATCTAACTTGGGTTTTGGGTCTAGTTTTAGCTTTAGCTCCAGATAATATCCACTGGGTCTACCTCATTGATCTATCTCAAGATCTATCTCTAGGTCACTACCTCTAATGCTTTACCTCTAGATTACCTTTGGGTTACCTCTAAGTTAACCTATGGATCTCCCTTGAGGTCACCACTTCTAGTAAATATGCACATCTTCAAAATATTTGATATAATATTTCATTAATAGGTCTTGTTACTATAGGTCTTCATGCATTATTTTATAGGCTCCCATAACTACATGATTTCAAGCATAGCTTAGGTATTTTTCTTCTATATGTCCATCCTATCACTATAGGATTCTAAGCATAGCTTAGGTCATATTATTCTATAGACTCTATCACTATAGGATTTCAAGCATTACCTATGCCATGTTCTTCTGTAGGTTCTATCATTGCAGGCTATTTTGAGCATTACCTAGGTCACATTCTTGATATTCAATAAACTTGATCTCCTTTTATAGAAACCATTCAAAATATCTTTTGTTTTACTCTATTTTGTCATATTGATCCATCTAGAATTCATTTGTATTTTGTTGGTCACTTTATATTTATGCCAACACTTTCTTTGGGAGTGATTATGACCTATGCAAATCTCAAAAGTATGTAGGTTCTAACACCTAGCTATTACATGTTATGTTCATATACAATGATTGCAACATCCCACACTAGGAACTTCTACATATGATTATTTCTCCATAAATTTAGTATTATTACCACCTATTATAAATTTAGTGGTATTGCTTCCTACTTGTCTTGCATTTTTATCTTTTGCAAATATTTCTCCTCTTGCAAACTTGGTCTAATTGCCACCTACTTGTCTTTTATTTTTATCAAAAGATTTCATTTTCACATAGTTGATCCCATTACTTCCAATTGGATTATCATATTCAAGGCCTTTATTATTTGGTCATATATCTAATACTATGAACTCTTTTATACCTTGCTTATTTCTTCCCAAACTTGTACCATCATATCCCATTATTCTCAGTAATTTGGAACCAAATAATTTTGTATGCTTTTCAATATTCCCAATTTTTGCATTACCAAATTGATTTTTGTAATTAGTTTTTCAAATGCCATCTCAATTTTATAATCACTTTCCACACAATTTGTAGTGTTATAGTCACTATCTCTAACACAATCACTATTGAAATCAATTCCAACATAACTACTTCTAACATAATATTTATCTTCATGAACAATATTCAACTCATTGGTGTCATGGGCTATATATTTCCCTTGTGCAATATTATTTTTATTAAAATACATATTTACCTTCATGGGTATCAAATATTTAGTATGACAACAACCATTTGATATTATGGGATTCAAATCATCTGTATCACAAGTAACATTTGTTCCTTATGTCACAACACATATTTGATATCATGGGCTTAGGATCACTTGTGTCACAACAAACACTTTCTATTGTAGGCTTAAAATCACCTGTATCACAAGTGAAGTCTATTCTTTGGGTAATATTTCTTGTATAAAAATAATTAACCCGGGTATTGTAGGTGAGTTGGAGAGGAGAGGGCAATCCTCCAAGGGAGGTCCTAGGTTCAAATATCCACCCTACCAAAAAGTTGAATTGGGTATCCAAAATCCAATTGATAATGTTGGTGCGGGCAGGGTCGAGTGCGACTCCCGGGTGACTTTGACGGTGTAGAACCCCATGTTCATGGTCTCCCAGACCAAGGGGGCTCTACAAGGGGTTTTTCGCTTTCTATATATATATATATATATATATATATATATATATATATATATATATATATATATATATATATATATAATTATAATTATTTGCTATCATAGGTTTCAAATTATCAATATCACAATTGAGAATTGTCCTTTTGATAAGGTTGCTTGTGTCAAAACAAACATTTGTCATAAAGGGACTATATGTCAACCTTTCAACTATTTCCTTTTGCATTTTGTACTTCACCTTAAGGATATTAAGAGTGAGTAACACTATGTATATTATCTTTTCTACATCAATAAGAAATGTAATGAATCTTTTAGAGCAGTCATCAACTTCTTCAAGAATTAAATTTAAGTAATCCTTAAGTGTTGAGAAGCCTCCATATTTAGCTTCTTTGAGATTCATTGGTAAGAACCCTATTAATTTTGTTGATATATACTTTTTACCATTTCTAATAATTAAATGTAAGCAAGACCTCAATGTTAATAATTCTTGACTTTCATAAATATCTTTATCTTCTTGAGAATAGATATCTCTAGCTTACCCCTCTTCTTCTTCACTTGTTTGGAATGAGCCATATCTTTGAATTTCTATTTATTTTTCTCCACCTATAATATTTCATAGTGAGGAACACTTTTGAACTTCATCTTAATTTTATCCATTTGGACTAACTTCTAGTTATGTATACTTATAAATTTCAACTTATTTCTTTGCTTGATTCCTCTTTGCCTTTCTCATGTTGTGTTGCTTACTGTAGTCTTTGTAATTTTTTTATTCAAAAAAATGATGAGGGTTTCTTATATCTCTCAAAATTATCCTTTTTTCTATATACCACCAGTTCTATATACCAAACCTTTCAATATACCCACCCTTCCAATATACCCATTGGTACATGGAAGAAGCTAGTCCTTTGATATACACAATCATACATAAGAGAGACCTTAAGGTATGTAAAATAGACTGATACATGATACCAAGGTGATACTAAAAAAAAAATTCCTATTAATGATATTGTCTTAAAGAGAACTCCTCATACATGGGTGTAACTTCTTAATGAATATATATATATATATATATATATATATATATATATATATATACTTTCAGGATTTACATCAAATGATATTGACAAATAGGGTGAAAATGGAGTGGAAAGAATCATAAAACTATAGTGTCCTTGTTCCTTCTCAATAATTTATAGATATGGACCCTATACATCATTAAGGTATCTATATTAGGTATTATATGTAGTAACTTTTTGGGCATCATTACTTGTAAATGCAAGTTAGAGACATTGTTTATATTGAATGCTACAATTGTGCAAGGCATATGGTTTTATTTTTACATACAAAACCATTTTTGATCCAAAATAAAAAAATATATCTTTTGATTTAAGGTTTCAACTACTCCAAAAGTACACCTTTTACGGTATTAAGTTTACTATCTCCTTTTGTTTTTACAAATGATATCACTATAGTTTATGTAAATAATTATTTTGTTAATAAACTATAAAGAAAAATATTAGGTAGTAACTTGTTCTTTGAAATAAAAAAGGAACTCTATGAGAATTGATCTTGTGACCCCTTATTAAACAATATTAACTTTGATTTTAGAAACCAACATTCCTCCTAGTCTTTTTATGTTTTATATATAGAAAATTGAAATAAAAATGATATCTTAGAGTAATGGATAACTCAAAATTTTAGCATGTTTGCATGGGTAAGAAATTGGTAATAGTATTTTCTATGATTTTCTCATCTCCAAAGTACATTGAAGAGCTACCATGTGGCAGGTATGAGTGCCTTGAAACTAAGTATTGATCAACTATAGAAGCTTACATTTAATTTTATCAATCCGAGGGAAATCAAGGTTAGATTTAAAAAGTAGCAATCCCGTATAGATTATATCGTAGGAGTTAATACTAAGTCTAGCTCAATTTTCTTTCCAGAATTCATGCGTACACGTGTACAAAAAGAAATATAAAAATTATGCAGGGATGAATTATGCAAGATATGGTAAATAAATGCAATCTAACTTTTACTAATGATGTAATTTACTGATGCATCTGATTACTTGCAACTAATTTATGATATGTTTTAATCTAAGTGTGAGGATCCTCGTGCAATTTATTTTATTTTATATAATTTGAAATGCAAGTCTAACTAATCCTAATCTAATGCAGGGGCGAGAGAGCTCAGGGACTGTCTATTAGGAGTGGGCCCTGCCTCCTAAAGTGGCAGTGTAAGTCTTTCTCCCCTAATTTACCTTATCAGTAACTAAGTTTTATGTTTCATACTAATATTTATGCATATTTTATGAATGCAGGTAATAAGTCTACAATTTACAAAATAGAGATTAAACAAACTACAAAGTTGATACAGAATACCATATTTGAAGAAAATGTTGTTTTATTGCTGGAGCTTCAACTGTACATGCTTCCTCAAAATTGTAACTTAACTTAGAATAGACTGTAAACTGTAATGCAAAATTATTCCAATGCAACTAACTCGGACCTCTCTCAAGGTCCTCTATGTAATTTTATACTAAAACTAATACAATGTTGAATAGTTTCTTCCATGTATTTGTCATGCGTAACTTGTGGACTGATGATTGTACATGAATCAACAATAATCTAAAACCTAATATAATTCTTATTTTGAATTGGACTTATAAATGTTCTTATTGGTCCAAGTGGCATCTACACATAATCCTATCAAGATACTATCTATTCTAACTAACTCGCAAGATAGATGTTAAGACTTTACTTCCTTTATTCCAGGAAGTCTTAACAATCTTTTGTGATTACATTTCAAATGTCCCAAAATAAACTCATTACAAATCTTATGAAACTTTGTCAACTGGAGATATTCTCATAGATAATTATGCGAGAAGCAAGGTAGGTTGAAAAGATATATGTTGTCATCCATTGTAATGTGTCATCCACTTGATTGTGTCATCCATGGTCAATAGTAATTGTTGGTAACATTCTCCAGTAATTACCTTCAGTAATTACTGTTAGTAGTTACCTTCAGTAACTACCTTCAGTAATATACTTTAGTAATATACTTTAGTAATATGCTTCAGTAATATGCTTTAGTAAGATCAATTACTGTTGTTTCCCAAACTGCTATGGTTCTTCTTCTCGTCCAAGGTGCATTCCATAGGTTCTGTGATTTCTTTATCAATCATCCATGCTTTTTCCTGTATTTTTCTTAGAACTCGGACAAATTTGATACAAATCAAACATAAATGTTAGATTACCATAATTAATCATTTTTACTAATAAATTGTATTTTATTAAAAATAACTTACATAAATATATCAATTAATCAGGTAAATGAAGTAATTTTGATACAAAAATTTGTGGTGAATGACCACTCATCATTCCCCCAAACTGAAGTTTATGCATGTCCCCATGCATACAGAAAAATTTAAATGAAAGGGAAATAATAGTTCTATGCATGCATTACATATTCAGAAAAATGACATTATAATCAGAATTCTAAATGAGTATTAGAATTTATAACACATACATTTTTGTGTCAAAATTTTCAAAATAGTTCACACACAGATAGATATATTTTATCAAAACTATAATAGTCTGAATATAAACATATATTTCAAATAAAACTATAGCAATCTAACAAAAATCAAAACTGTAACAATCTAACAAATATATTTTAATCAGAACTGTAACAATCTAACAAACATATTTTAATCAGAACTATAACAATCTAACAAACATATATTTTAATCAGAACTGTAACAGTCTGCATAGATACAAAAAAATTCTTTCGAAAAAAAACATAAATACAAAGAACAAAAATAATCAGAAATGATAAAGTAAAAATGAAATGATATTTTTACAGATCATATATAATGCAATCTATAAATATTTTAATAGCAAAGAAAATATTTTTATCTTTTTGCAATACTAACTGTCCATCCACTTATATACAAATATACAAATAAAAATTGTCTTCAATACCATATAAAATAAAATATAAGTCTGAATAAAAGTTCTTTGTCATTGTTTTACTATTTTTGAGCCTGTTGCGATAAGAGTCTAGAAGAAATTCTAGAAGATCGGGGTCTTGCTCCTGGTTGTTTTTGTTCCTTTTTAACCTGGTGTACTTGTCCCTTAGCTCTCTGGTCTATAGTTGTTGTAGTGGCTGTAACTGGCATCTCCACCATAATCGTCTTAATATGTTCGACCTCCTGATCGCTTCCCTTCTGCTCTACATCCTTTGCTTGTGAAGAATGGAGTTCCTCATTATGTACCATCAGATCATCTTCCAAAGGCATCCCTATATTCAAGACAAGGCCTTTTAATGCATTTCCTTTATTAGTTGGCACATTCGGTTTTATAGATTGATGTTGTTGAGAAAAATTATGAGTTTGTTGGGAACTATCCTCTTCAAGAACCTTTGAAAAGTCAATTAATTTATTAGTAGATATCTGTTTACTGAAATTGACCGATTTCTTAGGCTTTTTCCCGAGGTAGAACTTTTAGGCGGGGAAGTTTCAACAGGTGGCGGCCGGTTAACGGAGTCCGCAGGTCTCGCAGTCTTATCCACATAAAGTTGTTTAATTAATTCAAATTGAACAGAAAGAGCACGTTGTACAATTTTATACTATTCTGTAAAATCTTCTCTTAACCTATCAATTTTCATTTGAAGAACTGTATTTTGTGCTTTGAGATATGACAGGG
Source organism: Wollemia nobilis (assembly GCA_028583015.1). Taxonomy (NCBI): domain Eukaryota; kingdom Viridiplantae; phylum Streptophyta; class Pinopsida; order Araucariales; family Araucariaceae; genus Wollemia; species Wollemia nobilis. The sequence continues at coordinate 10,631,960 of JAQPPZ010001017.1, forward strand.
TTTCTACAACAGTTTCATTTACAGGCAATTCTGGCTCTTGTTTATCTTCAGAATCTTCTACAATTTTTGTTTGCTTTCTAGGTTGAATTTTAAATCTCATATCTTTACGTTTTTTCTTCGGGCTTTCAGGTTCTTCATCATGGCGGTCAGAGTCATCTTCTTCTGGAGATTGATCATCTTTGGATTCAGAAGACTCCGAATATTCAGGTACATTAGATTCTTCCACAATTCGGCTCCAAGATGCCTTTACTTCATGAGCCTTTTTCAAGATAATTAATTTAATCAGACCATGGTGAGAGATCAAGTGCAGCTTAGGTTTTTCCTTAGGAGCTTTTGGTTTAACCCTTAGAACTGTTGATTTCAATGACTGAAACAGGAAATAGGGAAGATTAATAACACAATCATTTTTATCTGGATATTTCAAATTAATCAACATCCGAATATGATAGGCTAGCAGAACGGACATTCGTCCTTCGACAGTGAAAAATTTGATGATGAGGACAACTGCCTCCTGCCATAAAAGGGGAAGTGTAGAGGTTGCAACTTCCTTGATTGATCCTTCTTTATCCCTTAAAATTGTGCATTTCTCATCAAATTTATTTACCAACTGAGTGACGCTTTTTGAGTTTTTATAGAAAGATGCACCAACCTCAGGTAAATTTAGAATTTCAGAAATCAGACTTGGGTTTAACTCTAGTTGCAAACCTCCAACATGGGTGACCATCGTATCAGGGTTACAATTTAAAACAAATTATTTTGCTACCCCTACATCATGCCCTTTAAACTTAGTAAGTGCCTCCCACCAGCGAGCGTTTTCGAATAATTCAATTACGGAATCGCTCGAACTTTGTGTATCAACAGAGGATGGCTCACTACGCTTTTGGAACACAGGTTTAGGCATCGTGGTGTCTGGGGATTGAGGAAGTTTTAATCACCCAAAAATCCTGCAATATTCGAGTACACAGAGTTTGTTTTAGAGGCCAGCAGGAATCCTTATTATTTTCTATATATATAACCCTTTTTTTATTATTATTTTATACTTAATACCAAAAATGTACAGAATACAACACATAAGTGAAAATACAAGGTATATTTATAAAAACGTAAGATGTACAGAAAGCAAAACAAAAACGTAAAATATACAAAATACATTCTAGAAACAATAAAACGTAAAGATGTACATAATACATTATGTAGAGTGTACATCACATAATCTAAAATCTTATAGATTAATTAAATCATAGTAGAAAGCAATCCATAAAAAAAATATTTTCTAATTCAAGAAAGAAAACCCTAATTTATTTTTATAAACAAAGCTTAATTGTATACCAGATAATCACAAATTGTCAAATAATGCCTAATTCGAGGAATTTTCCTAGATTTTTACCTAAAAAAATAATTTAATTATAAATCTACTATGAAGAATTAGGAATTTTCCATTTTTCTAAAATATTTTTAATAATTTAGTGTAGAATAAGAGATTTCAAGCAAACTGTTCTATGAATTTACCCTAAATTTAGGGAATTCATGCATTTTTTTCAAAATTTTCCCAAAATTATAATCAATTTCCTAAAATAAAGAAAATTCATTTTCCCCCAAATAATTTCAGGGTTTTCAAGAAATTTCAAGATTTTCAAATAATTTTAGGGCTTTTAAATAATTTCAGGGTTTTCAAATAATTTCAAGACTTTCAAATAATTTCAGTCCTAAAACAGAGATTCTGCCCTAAAAAGAATTAATTATGGCTTTCATAGAAAGGATGAAAAACCCTAATGGCAGATTCCAATTTTTCTTAGAAAACCTTGTTTATATCAAGTTTTGCCTAATCCTCACTTAAAAATGAACAGAAAAATAAAGAAAACAGGGAAATCCTTTTTAATAATAAAGAACAGAAAAGTAATAAGAAAAAGAAAAGTATTTTTACCTATCGCCTATCGCAATCACAGAGGAAAGGGTTTGACCACCTTTTGGTTGACGTCGTCAACTTCCTGGCCACATTTCATTTTCGGCCTCCCCAATTTCTTCGAATACAAGGAAATTGCAGAATGTTGAGCTAAAAAATAGCGATTGCATAATTTATTTGCAAGAAACCCAACATATTTTGCTAAAATATTTAATGTTTCTACATAAATAATAAAAAAAATGATCGGCGATGAGAGTTTTAGCCACCTTTTACCCCAAATATTCATCGACGATGGAGGTTTACCCTAAATACTAATCGATCGACAAAGAATTTACCCCTAATATAGATCATTGGTAGAGGTGGTTTAAGCAAGGTTTGATCAACGACGCAGGTTGTTCGTCAACCCGCCTAACCCTAAAATCAACGGTGATGCAAATATTAACAAGTTTACCTTGTGTTTGTTCAAATTAGATTATGACCGTCGATTTCTATGCAATCAACGGTGGAGAGATCTTATCCGCATCCTCGCATTCTATTGGTTGGAGAAAAACAAAATTGTCAACATGGTCCGTTGATTAGGTTACAGGATCGATGGTGCATGTTGTACTTCGCACGCATACACACGATTGGAGCCTTTGCCCACACATTGCAATCTTTATACGTGGTGCAAAGGAATTCCACCACCTTTCTTCGCATGTGATAAGGTTTGCGACAATAGTCGTAAATCATATATTGTTTAATATATATATAATTTTTATATTATATACATATATTATAATATATATACCATATAATATATAATATATATTTATTACAAAGTAAGTTTACATTTTATTATAATATATATTAATTATAATATATTCTTATATTAGATATAGTTATATTTTTATAATATAATATTAATATATATTTACTATACGAATTAATATAGTTATATTTAAAAATTATTATAATGTATATTAATTAAGTTATATATTAAGTTGTATGTATTAATTCATACATGATTATTTACTATATTTTAATTATTATATTTATATATATTAGATTTTTACAAATGATAATTACAAATATTACGGAATAATATTACTGATAATGGTATTTTACAGAAACCTATATGAAAGCAATTATTTTACAGAAGGTGTCTACGGAGGATACTTACAGAAACTACTTACATAAGATGTTTACAGAAAATACTTACAGAAGATTCTTACGGAAGACACTTACGAAAGGCACTTACGGAAGGTACTTACGAAAGATATTTACGAAAGGCATCTAAAAAATTTCTTCCCCCAAACTATATTATAAGCTATATACATCTTTATTTATTCCCCCCAAACTTTAATTTTGGCTATATAGCCAAAACAAAGAAAGAGTATTTATGGATAATAATAATAATATTTTATATACGGGGTGTATGTATAAGTTTTTGAGATTATGCTTCCTGTATGTCATTAAGAAGTTTCTATTGTCAGTCATCTAGAAAAATATAATGGATATAAGCCATGTTTTTGTAGAAAATTTTGAAATCATAGTACTGTCATAATGTTTTACTATTGGGCTTTGCATAGGATGTTTCTAGGTTGATTCTTCAAGGTCATCAAACAATATTCTAGGCATACTGAAATAAACTCCATTTACTTCTATCACAAATCAATTTAGTGTTAAAGTTATCCTAGTATGTTCAAGTTTTCTTTCAAAACCAACTGTGTGTGCAGTGAAGATTCATTTCCCATTATGAGTAAGGATTAAAAACAACAAGGATTATACATGCCAAAAGCTAGCTGATCTTATAAGCATCTAGAGGTCTTGTCCAGACTTATTGCTAATACGTAAGGATACCTTAATAAAGAATATCCCATGGTTTTTGAAATACTAAGAATTCCAGGGATTCAAGCTCTTTTTGCCCCTTTTTATTATGCTTTATTTGGGATACTTGCTTAGCAAGGGATTTTGTAGTGCTTTTTGAGGTTCTTGCTTATTTTGAAGAGAAGCAAGAATATATGTTTTTCTTTGTAGGATTCTTGTTTATTTTGAGGAGAAACAAGAATTTATGGGGATACTTGCTCGATTAGATGAGGAGCAAGGGAATTTTTTTTTTCTTTTTTTTTTTTTATGGAAGAGGGCGAGCTTGTCCTTTTGCCAATTCATTAGTAATCTAGACCATGCGTATAAATAGATAAGCAAGGGAAACTTTTTACTTATGGCAAATATAATACATGAGTTAATTTTCCAAAACGTCACAATGTCTTTTAAATGTGTATGTGTGTGTGGTTAAAAGAGAAAACTTAATCATCTAGAAGTTACTCATAACATTTCAAAAGATTTGTTCTATTTTCAATGAAAATTTTGTTCAATATACCAGATATAATTTGAGTATTTGAAAAAAATACCTAGATTTCATCTAGCAACAAGGTACTATACATCATGTGGTCATCATTTCTCTACAAAGTTTGAAATAAAGAATTTTCTTGAAAAACTTTGAAGACTGAAAAATAAAAAGAAATGTAGATACTTCATGATGAAATAAAGGAAGCATAATCATTTTTATTTTGATATAATAATTACATTATTATGTATAGATATGTATATGTACATATATGTATATATATGTATATTTTTTCAAAGAAAGAGTTTATTGAATAGTAGTTGATTGTAGTTCAGAAATACATTGCAAATTAGTATGTTGTCTAAACTGATGTATGAATTCTTCCTTAGATAATGGCTTCTTATAAAGTTTAAGCCTATGGCCATTTACTAATAATTTTCTTGTTGAATCATCTATAGGCTTAAGCTTAACTATACCATTTCCAAATATTTCCTCAATTTCATAGGGTCCTAGCCATCTTGTTCTCAATTTACCTTGAAAATCTTGGTAACGAGAATCAAATAACAAGGCCCAATCTCCTGATTGAAATGTACGTGGTACAATGTGTTTATCATGCCATTTATTACGTTGTTGTTGAGTTATTTTTGTTCTATGCAAGGCTTCTAATCTTCTTTCATCCAAAAGATTTAACTTTTCCAACCTTTCTTTTTGTGCATTATCCAAATTCATGTCAAGTTGTACTGATGTGCGTAATGTTTCTATTTCAAATTCAATGGGCATGATGGCTTGTTTTCCATAAACCATTTCATATGGTGATAAACCTGTGGTAGTTTTCCAAGTTGTATTATATGCCCATACAACTTCTTTTAATCTCTCATTCCAATCACCCCTATTAACAATTATAGTTTTTGTGATAATCTTTTCAAGCTCTCTATTTGTAACTTCTACTTGTCCATTAGCTTGAGGGTGATATGGTGAAGTTTTCTTGTGTTTTATTTGATAAATGTTAACAAAATAATCAATCACATTGGAGGTAAATTGAGGTCCATGATCTGAAACTAATTCTCTTGGTGCTCCAAAGCGTTGCATTATGTTTTCATAAAGAAAATCAGCTACTGGTTCAGCTTGAGCTCGTGGAAGAGCTTTAACTTCAGCCCACTTGGTAACATAATCTGTACATACAAGTATGTGTTTATTACCATCACTTGGAGGGTCTATAGGTCCAACAAAATCAATTCCCCATTTTTCAAATGGTTCAAGAGCTATTTGTGGAACCAAAGGCATTTCCATAGAGGGTGTAGGCTTGCTAGCTCTTTGACAAGCATCACATCTATCAATAAATCGATGAACATCCTTATTCATAGTAGGCCAGAAGTACCCAGTTCTAAGTATTTTGTTAACTATTTTTTGGGTGGCATAATGACCTCCACAAGGTTCTTCATGTGCTGCCCTAATAATATCATATACATCATTTTCCTGTACACATCTTCTAATTATTTGATCTGGACATCTTTTAAATAAATTTCCATGAATCCACGTAAAAGGAATACTTTGATGTATTAATTTCCTACGCTCATGAGGTGTAAAATGTTGAGGTGTTCTTCCTGTTACTAAATAATTTACAATATCAACATACCAAGGGGTAAAAATAGAAAGAGCAAATAAATGTTCATCTGGAAAATTATCAGGTATTAACTCATTGTCATCAAGGATTTGCATGCGAGATAAATGATCGACAATAACATTATCCTTTCCTGCCTTATCTATAATTGTGACATTGAATTCTTGTAGTAAAAGAAGCCATCTAATCACTCTACTACCTATTGTTGCTTTGTTCATTAAGTATCTAATAGCAGAATGATCAGTGTGAACAAATACTTCATACCCTGTTATGTAATGTTTAAATTTATTGAGAGCATGAACTACGACTAAAAATTATTTTTCTCGTAATGAGTGTAATTAAGTTCAGCTCCATGCAAATTTTTGCTTACATAATAGATAGCATAAGGTATTTTATTTTCTATTTGTTGCAATACTGCTCCTATTGCATACCCTGAAGCATCACAATGTATGTGGAATGGTAATTCCCAATTTGGTCCTCTTAAAATTGGAGCAGTAGTCAATCTTTCTTTTATTTCGTCAAAGGCTTTTTGACATGCATTTGTCCAATTAAATTCACTATCTTTAGTTAAGAGCTTAAGCATAGGAGTAGCAAATTTACTGAAATCTTTAATAAATCTACGATAATATCCTACGTGTCCTAAGAAACTTCTCACCTCGGTTTGTGTCTTTGGAGGTTGAAGAGTTTGAATAACTTGTATTTTTGCAGGGTCTACTTTAACACCATATTGTGATATATAATGCCCTAGAACAATGCCACCTCTCATCATCATAAAACACTTTTCATGACTTAGAGAGAGATTTTGCTCTTGACATCTTATTAAAACTTTTTGCAATCCTAATAAAGTTTCTTCAAAAGTAGTACCATATATTGTAAAGTCATCCATATAAATTTCCACGCATTCATTTGTTAAATCAGCAAAGATAGCTAACACAGCTCTTTGAAAAGTTGTAGGTGCATTACATAATCCAAAAGGTAGAACATTATAAGCATAAGTTCCTACAGGACATGTGAAAGTTGTTTTTTCTTGATCTTCCTCAGCTATGGAGATTTGATTATACCCACTAAAACCATCTAGAAAACAAAAATATTTCTTTCCAGCCAAGGTATCTAGGACTTGATCAATAAATGGTAAGGGAAAATAATCTTTCTTGGTTACTTTGTTCAATTCTCTATAATCAACACAAATTCTCCATTTACCATTATTTTTAGGGACTATCACCAAAGGTGATACCCATTGGTTGTCTGAAATTGGGTATATAAATCCTGCATTTAAAATTTTAATGATTTCTTCTTTAACTATTTCTTTCATAGCTAGATTTAATCGTCTTTGGGGTTGTCTTACAGGATTACAACCTTCTTGAATAAATATTCGATGAGTACATACATTCGGGTGGATACCCTTCATGTCTTCATAGTTCCAGGAAAATGCTGATTGATGCTTTTTAAGCATATCTACCAATTGTGACTCTTGTATGCTCAGGAGTTCATTATTGATGTTAAGAGTTCTTCTAGGTATAATATTTATTTGTTTACATTTTTTTGTATTTGCATCTATCCCATTTACTTCATGTTCAAAAATATTCAAATCATAGCCATATGATTCCATTTGAGATTGACTTGTGCTTGCTTCATAAATAGAAGATTCAGATAAATAACTATTGTTTTGACCTTGTTCTTCTTGTTGATTTTCTAACAATAATGGTAAGGGTCCCTCAACTTCTTGTTCAAGTTCTTCGATTAGAACATTAACTGATAAAGTTTGAATATCATCATATTCATGAGGAAAATCATACCACAACTATTTTGGAAATTCTTCTTCTATTGGTGATTTAGGGAATAAACTAAGATCTTTTGTATCCTTGCCATTAGAAATAGTCATGTTTCCTGATCTACAGCTAATGTAAGCATCAATTGTTGCAAGCCATGGTCATCCTAAAATTAAGGGATGTCCCCCTAATTTCTTTTTGGGTTGTAGGACTATAAAGTCTACAGGGTATTCCCATGAATTTACTGAGACCATAATGTCTTCTAATTTTCCTTCAGGCTTAATAGTAGATCTATCAGCGAGTTGAAGCACAATAGAAGTTAATTGTAGTTTATGCATCCCTAAGGATTCTATTGTTTCTTTGGTCATAACATTAATAGCAGCTCCTAAATCAACCAAAACATTTTGTAATGTTATGTTTCCAATATGCACAGTGAGTATAGGTATTCCAGGATCTGTATATTTGGGTACTAACCTATCTCCTATCATCATCTCAGATAATTGTCCAATGACTTGAATAGTTTGAAATTCATTCTTCTTTTTATTCTTTGAACATATATTTTTGATAAGTTTAGAATAAATGGGTATATCCTTGATAGCTTGTAATAAAGGAATTTTAATAGTAATGCCTTCTATTTCTTGAAGAAAATTAAAGGCTGGCTTGGATGGTTCTTTTGGTATTGCCAGTATTTGAGGAAATGGTACTTCTATTTCCTTACTTGTTTGGATTTCTTGTTGTTTGGTTGGAATATTTTCCTGTTGATTTTATATTTCCTTCTTGTTGTCATTTTCATTTTCAACCAAGTTTTCAATAGGATCATCAGATTTTGTGAGAGTGACATTATCTTCCAACACCTTTCCTGATCTTAATTGAATTTGTTGACATGGTGCTATAGATATAGAACATGTTTCATTTGTTTCATAGACTTGTTGGACATTTTTATTGTTATTAGGGTTAGGAACTGGTTGAGTTGGAAGAGGTAATTGCTTAGGAGGATTATTATTATTGTTTGGAGGTGGTAGAAGTCTATTTTGAGGTGAGTTCTGAGTATTTTATCCCCTAAATTGATTTTGAGAATTTTGTTGTTGCATTGTATTTGGAGACCAATTAGTGCCACCTTGATTATATTGGCCACTATTATTCCAACCAGGCATATTTTGATTTTGTGTTCCTTGATTCCATGGGGGTTGTCCTCCATAAGAGTTAGCCATAAATTGAGCCCATGGGGGTATGTTCCAATCTTGGTTGTAAGAGTTCCAATTAGTCCAGTTTGGTGTATTGGACCATTGATTAGGCCTTTGTTGGTTGGGATAACTAGGGTTTGACCAATTTTATGGGCCATTAAATGGACCATTTCATCTTTGAGCAACAAAATAAACATCTTCTGCCTCTTCTACTTCAGGTTCTTTTATGGCAGCTTTAACAACAGAGATATACTTACATTTTTTAGTTTTATGATTTTTATCACAAATTTGGCAACAAGCAGAAATATTGGAGATATTTGTTATGTTGAGAGGACATTCTCTTGAATTGTGCTTTTTCCTACATCTATGGCAGTAAATTTCTTCACTATCCTTTGTATTTTTATCCATTAAATCCAAATATGTGGTAAAATTACTCAATAAATCAGTTTTTAAACCTTCCAACATATTTCCAATTTTGGCTCTTGTCACTCCTACTCCTGTAGATATGTATTTATTACCTCTCAAAGGTTTGTTTCTTGAATAGTTTCTACAAATATTTATAATCTCCTCAAGTGATATAGAATGAATATCTCCTTTTGCCATAAGATTTAAGATTTCAAGAACATCTTCCTTTAAACCTTTCAGAAAAAGTTCTTTTAGGATTTCTTCTTCAAGATCTATATTTATTCTAGATCCTACAAATTGAAATCTCTCAAGATAATCTTCCAAAGATTCATCTTATTTTTTATTCATACGAAAAATCTCAGCTTTCTTATCCCTAACTCTACAATAATCTTGATATCTTTCAAGGAATATTTGTTTTAATCCATTTTCTCCATCCCAACGATTACAAACTCCTTCTCCTAGACCCATAAACCATCTCAAAGCGGCATATTTAAGAGTAGAAGGAAATAATCTTAACTTTTGCTCATTGGTAGTGTAAAAATAAGCTTGACATACTACTTCAAATTCAAAAAGAAAAGCATCAGGATCTTCATGGGGTTTTCCATGAAAAGTAGGCAATACAGAAATAGAGATTGATTTAGGTTCCCTTGTTCCATATTTTGTATGTAAGATTGGGAAAGGAAATGTTTTTCTTTGTCTAATTTCCCCCTGATCTTGTCTTTGTCTCTCTTGCCTTTGTCTCTCATTTCCATGGTTTTCTTCTCCTATTTCACTTTGTGCATCAGCCATTCCTGAATATAGGAATTCAAGAATTGGTTTAGGTATAGGTTCAGTAAAAATAGAAGAGGGATCTATGTAGTTGTCAAATTCTAGATCGGACAATAAATATGTATTGGGATCTTGATCTAGGATTTCAGCTTGATTGGTTGATGATGTAGCCTCAATTTTTACTATTTTAAAAATCCCAGGTTTTCTAAAGTCTCTTGGGGATTTTTCTATTTTATTAGTTTTTATAAATCTTCCTTTAGAGTCTCTAGGTCTGTTCATGTATGTTCTAAACCTATTATTATTTTTTTATTATTTATTTTTTTTTTTCAAGCACTATGTCTAATATTCTTTGAATAATTTATGTATATCGTTGATTGGATCAAGTTGGTCTAGTGTCATGAAATGTTCCTCTTCGAAATTAAAATAATCTATCAATAATTGAATTAGCTGAACAAGATAAGCTTTAATTGTGATAGGATTAGGAATTCCAAACTGTAGTTCGTAACGTAATTCTTGGCACAATTCTCTAAAACGTACAACTCTAGGAATTCTACAGTATCTCTTGTTGTATTGCAGGGCTAATTCTCTCCTCTCTATTTTTGCAAGAAAATTGTGAACAGTGAGGGAATCCTCAAGGTATTGATTCCAAGGATAAATTGCTAGATTTACTATTGCTCTTCTATCCCAAAGCCAATTTTCACAACTTATTCCCAGATTATCATAAGGTGTAGGATGATTTACCCTTAAATTTTTTGCTATATTAATCCTTTTTATCTTCTTAAGTTCTTCTAATATTTCGTTGATAGAGTCAACACGTTCACACAATGCTTCCCATTCTGGTTTGGTTGTTATGAAATTTTTATCAACAAGAAGATTAACCTCTTGTTGTATCAAAAATTTTCTAAGGTCTATGAATTCAATCTGACTATTTTCAACCATTTGTTTATTTTCTCTTTCTAAATTTTTTTTTATTATTATTTTTTTATTTTTGGGTTTTGATTTTTCTGTTTTCAATCCTACTATTTACTTAAATATAAAATTCAGAATTTATATATACTTTTAACAAAATGGAAAGAAAAAAGAAATATGTATAATTTTAAATAGACCTAATGCTACTAAAATAAGATGTGATCCACGGTCTATGAATCCATACAACCTATTTTAGAAAAATTAGGGAAAAAGTATGACCTAATACTACTAAAATTAAGTGTGATCCACGGTCTATGAATCCATACAACTAATTTTAGTATAATTAGGTGAAAATAAAATTGTTGAAATAAAAGGTAACTTCTTATTGTTTCTTGGATAGGAGGATTTCATTACAATTGTGTCACTCAATGTAACTAATTCCTATAGAATAAAAATAGGGTGTTACTTTCGGTGTTCACCTACTTCCTAATTTTATTTATAGGTCCTAACTAGTTTAACAATAATAATTACCCAAAGCAAGAAATTTGCAAAAATTAAAATTTGCAGGAATTGAAATTTAATCTATGAAAGCAGTAAAACATGAAATCCTTATGAAAAATGAACCTGGCAACGTCGTAAGGTGGGGCTCTTTGTAGCCTATCTACAGTAGGGAGGTCTCATGTGTACCATCTACGTAAATATCTACTCTGACTCGTATGCACACCAAGGGCCCATGTGTCCACATGATCTCATGCGTACAAGTAAGTCCACTCGCTTTGCACTGCCAAGCAACTTTTTTGACCAACTACTACGATGCTACTTTCCCCGACAACGACGCCAAAATGATCGGTTGTAGAAGCTTACATTTAATTTTATCAATCCGAGGGAAATCAAGGTTAGATTTAAAAAGTAGCAATCCCGTATAGATTATATCGTAGGAGTTAATACTAAGTCTAGCTCAATTTTCTTTCCAGAATTCATGCGTACACGTGTACAAAAAGAAATATAAAAATTATGCGGGGATGAATTATGCAAGATATGGTAAATAAATGCAATCTAACTTTTACTAATGATGTAATTTACTGATGTATCTGATTATTTGCAATTAATTTATGATATGTTTTAATCTAAGTGTGAGGAACTAATTTATGATATGAGGATCCTCGTGCAATTTATTTTATTTTATATAATTTGAAATGCAAGTCTAACTAATCCTAATCTAATGCAGGGGTGAGAGAGCTCAGGGACTGTCTATTAGGAGTGGGCCCTGCCTCCTAAAGTGGCAGTGTAAGTCTTTCTCCCCTAATTTACCTTATCAGTAACTAAGTTTTATGTTTCATACTAATATTTATGCATATTTTATGAATGCAGGTAATCAGTCTACAATTTACAAAACAGAGATTAAACAAACTACATAGTTGATACAAAATACCATATTTGAAGAAAATTCTATTTTATTGTTGGAGCTTCAATTGTACATGCTTCCTCAGAATTGTAACTTAACTTAGAACAGACTGTAAATTGTAATGCAAAATTATTCCAATGCAGCTAACCCGGACCTCTCTCAAGGTCCTCTATGTAATTTTATACTAAAACTAATACAATGCTGAATAGTTTCTTCCACGTATTTGTCATGCGTAACTTGTGGACTGATGACTGTACATGAATCAACAATAATCTAAAACCTAATATAATTCTTATTTTGACTTGGACTTATAAATGTTCTTATTGGTCCAAGTGGCATCTACACATAATCCTATCAAGATACTATCTATTCTAACTAACTCGCAAGATAGATGTTAAGACTTTACTTCCTTTATTCCAGGAAGTCTTAACAATATTTTGCGATTACATTTCAAATGTCCCAAAATAAACTCATTACAAATCTTATGAAACTTTGTCAACTGGAGATATTCTCGTAGATAATTATGCGAGAAGCAAGGTAGGTTGAAAATATATATGTTGTCATCCATTGTAATGTGTCGTCCACTTGATTGTGTCATCCACGGTCAATAGTAATTGCTGGTAACATTCTCCAGTAATTACCTTCAGTAATTACTGTTAGTAGTTACCTTCAGTAGTTACCTTCAGTAACTACCTTCAGTAATTACTTTCAGTAATATACTTTAGTAATATACTTCAGTAATATGCTTCAGTAATATGCTTTAGTAAGATCAATTACTATTGTTTCCCGAACTGCTATGGTTCTTCTTCTCGTCCAAGGTGCATTCCATAGGTTCTATGATTTCTTTATCAATCATCCATGCTTTTTCCTGTATTTTTCTTAGAACTCGGACAAATTTGATACAAATCAAACATAACTGTTAGATTACCATAATTAATCATTTTTACTAATAAATTGTATTTTATTAAAAATAACTTACATAAATATATCAATTAATCAGGTAAATGAAGTAATTCTGATACAAAAATCTGTGGTGAATGACCACTCATCACTTATAACATTTTGCCTAATTTATTTACATTATTCAATGCAAATTTTAGATAATTCCTACATTTTATGTATAACCTCTTTACGTAAACTTATATTCACTCCATTCATGCCAAAATTTTTGACTAATTAAGGAAATAAAATTTCAAATGAAAAATTCATTAAAATAATCCATAAAACCAATCAAAACTAATTTCTTTTATCAAAGATATTTTTTGACAAAATCAAGCCTAGTCTGAAACTGGAAGTATTCAACTTATAAAATGTAATTATTCTAGATTATAGAATCCCTCAGAAAATAAATATAGGATAAATGAATATTTAAAAAATTGTGAACATTTAAAGGCTATTATTGTTGCCTTTGTTTGTCATTGATACTTGAGAGTGTCAATGCAGACATTCATGAATATGGGAGAACATCAGAACAATTTGGTGTGACTTTGTCTTAAATGTATCTCCTTGGTCATTATCGAATCCAAGTAGTATGACACAATTAATTGGTTTCTTCTACTCCTTCATTTAACCAATAATTCTAGTTTGGATGGCCTCTAGACAATTGAATTAATTTTAGTAATGGACTTCACTTCAAACAGACACATGTATTAATGTTGAGATACTTCATGTGATGATGCCTATCCATATTCATTTTCTTAGAAATAAAGATCTAGAATAATGTGCTCTAATACCACATGTTGGAGATAGAGCTTTTACACAGAATAATAATATCAATATCCATTAATATTACATCATGTACAACATACAACATATTTATTATGCAACTAGTTCATTACAACAACCTCCTTATAGGAATAAAATTCCATGTAGGAAGCCAAAAAAATAATGTTAATATAATTAAATAATGTTAACAATGTAATCAAATAATGTAATATACTATAGGCTAACACAATTTCACCTCCAAGAACTTAGACCCACTCCCATAATATAAAAAATGGTTTATCACTCAATTGTAACTCTTGAATGAATATGTAGACACTTAAAACATGTCGTGTTTAGGATAACTACTCACATGGGCACATTCATAGATCATGTGACTAAACCTTGGAATCCTCCAAGTTCCAAAAGTGGTTTTCACCACTCATCTAGGGTAGTTTTGGCCCATCCAATCCTGGCCGCGCTGTGAACCAGAGCGACTGAATCCTGGTCATTGAAGCTCAAAGTGGCCAATCCCTAGCCATTGCAGACAACATCGACTAGACCCTAAAATGTAATTGCCCATCAAAATAGCCTAATCTCGGGTGGAAGGATCTATCTGCATGCAATAAGGTTGATCAGGGATAACTTTGCATTCCTCCTCACAGCCAATCTACATGAAAGACTCAAGTCTATATTTAGACATCAGATAACTGGACCTCTAGGCTAGACAAAGACTCAATTCTCTTGCTAACAAATATTTTGTATGCAGGATTCAGTCCTAGGGTTTTTAGACCTAAACCTACGACCTCAACATAATATAAGGTGCAAACCTAAGAGCACCAAGGGATCGGCTAGAATCAATTGATGATTTTATTTTATCATCTTGGAGAACTTTTGAGACTTAAATATTCTCTTACAGTAGAGCCCTATCAGATTGGAAAGAAAATTGGAGCACCTTTAGGAGCAATGAAGTGCTAGACGAATGAGAGGTTATAATCTATAGGATTTTCAATACATCGGATAAAAGCGACAATCATTTCAACATCAAAAACAAGCCTAGATACATAGCCTTGGAGCAATAGAGGTAAGTTTCATCTTAGCGGCCGCTATCTTGGACAGTGGCCCACATGCCTAGTCTAGGGTTCTTAGCATTAGTTCTTTCATTTAGCTTATTACATGTTTTCACGCCATTAGCATAGATCTGATTTATTTCATGTACTTGCATTCATAGCATTAGTTTATATTGTCATTGAGAATATTTGTGTTTATCATTAGGGTTATCACTAATAACCTTATCCGAGGATGAAATCTCGAGCAGTTGAGCATTTGTTGTTATTTCTATGCTTGCGATACTACAGGTTCACTGGATAGGTTATCAACATACGAAAGCAAGAGGATCCCTCTAGGAACCAGAACTAGAGAAGGAGGTATCTGTAAGCCCTCATATAGAAGCTTGCGAGAGTGCATCTCCCCTTGTAGGGGGACATCACACATCTGCTGCCCTATTTTATAAAATATGTATCGAAATGAAGGAAATCCCTCAAAGGGATCTATATGTAACCGAAATTAAGAAAAAGTAATAAAAAGCATTACCTATTCATTTCTTCACATTTTGGTTGTATCTTTCATTTAATGCATGATTAAGTAAATAATATTCACAAATAGAGTGGTGGACGGTGCACCGCTTCCCCGGGGTTGCTACATATGGCGATCATGGGGGGACCCCCACTAAGTTTTTTTTATTTTCTACCAAATTATTGACTCAGTTTTTTATGTGTAGGTTTAGATGCTCTGGCCTACAGTGGTCCACAATCTTATTCGCTCCTGCTAACAATGGTCAAAAATCAGCTGCTCTGGTCAATAGCGACCAGAGCTGGAGTGCAGCAGGGGATAAAATCTTTGTTCTCTAAGCTGAATTAGAGGTTGGTACAACTTTTATATTAATTTATGACTCTCTTTTTGCTTTTTTTTTCCTAAAAAAGTGAAATTAAGACACATTTTGATTTGGAAATTAAGGAATGGAAAGGAAAGAACTTGCATCTTGTGCATCTTAGAGTTTTTCTTAAGCTTCCACTAGGCATTGCTAAGAACAATGGATTATGCTTGTAAATTCTACCCTAGAATCCAGTGTGCTAGAAATCGTGTGTTGGTTTGCTTGCTTTGAGGCCCTGCTAGAGGCCATATCTGCACAAAGTAGAGTACGTTCATGAAACTCATATTAGTTTATGCATTTTTTTGAAAACTAAAATGTCATTTGTATTAGGCATATAGGAAAGAGGTATTCTTGTTGTATGATGCATTTTATTTTATGTAAATTTAAAATGAACCACACACAAGCACACATATTTTAAATATTGGGGAGTTGGATTTCATCACCAAACCTCAATTCAGTTCGATGATGTTGGCATTCATCTCCTTCCACCGACTTGCCCCCTAGATCTTTCTAGAACAAAATAAGGAACTTCTTTATAGTGGTACTAAGTTACTCATGTTCAAACTATCTCCCACTGTTGGAAAAATCATTGGTTCATAGTGGAAGAGCTAGGTGAACCCCCCATCGGGACTTCAGTAGTGTACCCTAGTTTCTTTTAAGAAAATCATGTTTGGCATGAGTGTTCTTGATTCCCACTATGGATGAGTCTCCTCATTCTAAATCCAAAATAAGAGCAAGAATACAAGAACAACAACACATCAAAATGCACCAAATAGTTTAGGGCACACATAAATTAGTAATCAAGATAAACACTTGCTTGATATTGTTTGGCTATCTCTAATTGCAACACAAAATACTAATTCATAAACACATTGATTAAAACCATAAGTATCCTCGGTCCAACACCGAGGTAGAATCTAAAAAAATACACCCCCATAGTCAAATTCGTAGTGCTCATAAGACCATGGGACGCAGTTCCATGAGCCTAAGGGATGATAGCTCAACCCTTGGGGGTTATCCTCGAGAAACCCTAGTTAGAGAGACACATAATGAAAGCAAATAACCTACATACAATGAGGCTACAATGCCTCCTTCATCATGGAGACACGAGGAGACCTCAAGGCCCTCTTATTGCCACACAAATACTTCTCAAAGACATGAGGAGGCTTCAAGAGCTTCCTCCCCACATGGACATAAAAGTGGTTCTAGACCCAATTCTTCACATAGGTATGACGAGGGTTCCCCACCTCCATCCTCATGGAGAAGAGGTAGGTCCACAAAACCTCCATCACCAAAGAGACACACAAGATTCGCAACATCTCAAACTTTACATGAGACTCTGAGAACATGTCTGCCTACTGAAGGGAAAGAAACTAGAGCTACATCCAGTCATAGACATCAAACAAAATATACCATGCATGCAAGAGGAAGGGTTCCAATATATTATGATCTCATTGGAGTAAATGGTACCCCACAGGATCAACCATGGAAAACAAGATAGTTAGATGAGTTGGATTGGTTTCATTCGAGGCCAACTCCCAAAACCATAGCCATAGAAAATTCTGCATATGGAAGTTCACAAAGTGTCACTTATAAATGCACCACCCAACCTAGGGAAGCTTCAAAGTGACCTCACAATACGCATATAGATTTTGATCATAGATACACTTGTCAACACACTGAACAAGTCACATTAACTAGTAATATCAAATAAATAGTAGAAACCCCTTCAAGAAATCTGTGAATCAAAACCACAAGAACAGAATCATACAAACATGAGTCTTCTTTAATAGTATAATATGACCATGTGTGATGGTTATAAAATACATTATGCAAAGAGCGAGAGCTAGTGGAAGCTCTTGAGCATGACAAAAAAAGATAAAATATCTTGCACCAACATGAGCAATGTTTAAGAGAACAAGCTGAGAAACTAGCTTGAATCAATTTACAAGCAAATGGTGATGACCACCAAAGAGATAAGCATGCTGACTCACCAAGAGAAGGATGCACTAGGCAATAAGATAGCCCACAATGAAACCACCACTCAAATATTAAACAAAATCAAACTTTTGGGAAAATGGTAAACATGGTAGATAAGGATCAAACACATCCTAAATCCCCTCATAGGAGGGAAGAATATAGAACAAGACAAGTGGATAGGGGCCTACCTTTTGTGGGTGCCTTCCTTGAAGAGTAAGGCACCTACCTTCTCTTGGCACCTTCCTTGAATAGGAAGGCACCTACTCACCATGCCTTGATCCCAAAAGAAACAGAGTGCCAAGTCCATGAAGGACCTCGACTGATCCAAATTTGTCAAAACCAACTATATTTCCACAAAAATACACTAAAACACACAAATTATATAACACACACAATTCTATTAAATAATTATATAATAATTTATAAAATTACATAGTTCCTATTATATTACCGCATAATAATCAATGAAACTCATACAAAATATGAGCATTTCGAGGCTCATCAACGTGCATATCTAAAGAATTCAATGGGCATGCATGTCCATTATTAGATCTAATGGTGAGAGTGTAGAGAGGTAATAAAACTTTAAAGTGCTTGTGGTTTAATCGAAAACTCTTAAAAGTTTTAATCACCGATCAATTTTAATTAATCTGGATTATGTTTGGGTTCAATACATTAATTAATAATGAGCACGCCAAGAGTTATAAAGTTTGGTCCTAAGTGTTTTTCAATTCATTGTTAACCTAAGGTTTTCAACCTAATGCTCGAGGTTAATGTAATTAATTGGGCATTTATATGCATACCATTGGACTAACTACCATGCAGGTTTCGAAATCTCGATGGTAGCGCACAAAGTGAACTAGATCTAACAGTAAGCACTCTCCTTGGTGCTCAAATTTTAAATTGATAAATGTTTTTCCTATGCACCTTAATTCTTGAATAGCCACTGATTAATTTTAAGATAATCAATTTTAGGCTAGAGTCTAATACATTGTAATTTTTTCTTCTTTCAGCCTAACAAACGTGTAGTTTGATGAATCTTGATGGATGTGCACCTTCCTGTGTGGATCCAATGATAAGCACCTAGAGATATAAAATATTTTTAATGACATATATTTTGAGCTAACCCCTTTGTAGGACCAATGTGGGAAAATATTTACAATATATTTCCCGTGAAAAGCTACTATCATCCATGTTCTTAATACCACGTTAGAATAAAGTGCAGCACAATGACCAATGAAAATATTGTAAATTATTGAGGGTACACAAACCAAAGTCCTTATGGATGTACAGACCGATGAATATCACACATCGTAACTATCCAATTTTAAAAAATAATACTATGGTAGACATCTATTGGCTGAATTCAAAAGGTTGTTGATAAAACTACTTTAATGATACTTCCTGTAATATTTATGGGACACTCTTCCGTCAAGAACTTAAACCCCCACCCTTGAAATCCACTACCACCTTGGTTATCCTAAGTAAGAATTCACAGAGTGAAAAACTGGTGTTGGTGAGAAGAAAATCACGAAAAATTTAGGAGAGTGCATTTCTGTGAATTGAAGTATTTTCTACAAAAACAAAATGGCCACCTGGAGAGTTGCCTTCGTGCCTAAGGATACTAAAGAGGCAATGATATATGTCACTGACCAGTCACCGTATGTTGAGCTCCCTAGAGAAGAAGCTACTAGGATGGGGTTGTATGATTTCTCCAAAAAATTTAGGCCAAATAAGAAGCTCACGTCGGTCCAACAATATGAAATTGAAAATACTTATATTCAGAGCTTTGCACCCACCATGGAAAATTTGCAATGCACCCCATGGCTGTTAGCTGAATTATTCTTCGAGACACAGAAATCACAAAACCAGGGCATTCCTAGGAGCAATCGATAGACCAGTATAGGAAAGCTAATATGTCCTAGAGTATACTACTCTTTGAACCTGATGGTATGGCAGGCACTGGCCTATTATGAGAACACCAAAACTTTCTGAGACAACAAAGACCAGCCAATTTTTAGCATCATGGCCAAGTGCATCTAGAAATTCTTTGGCTTGACGCCTTCAAACTCACCACTACTTCTCCAGGTAATTAAGATACAATGTCACATGTTGACTAAGTTAGAAGTTTTCAAAACTCTTTTCAATTCATATGAGCCTGTAAAATATGAATTCCCCATTAGGAATACTGCCTTCAAATCATGGGTCAGATATTTTTGTGATAAGATTAACATCATTTTAGAATTTGAATAACTCAGTGTAGTAGGAAGAAATATCTTGTACCTGGTAGCATAGAGTAATAGGAGAATGAATCCCCCCATATATGCCTAGGAATATGAATTGAGCAGGAAAATGCACTCACAATTAGAAGAGTTAAAGAAAGCAGTTTCAGATCAAAGGAGAGAAATGCCCTCATTCTCCCATTACTCAATCCTCATGCATTTTATAGTAGAATGGTTAGATGACCAAAGTAAAGAGAGGCTAGGAGCCACTAGGAGTCCCTATATTCAAAATAGGTTCCCGAAGATGCATGAAGGACGCTCTCACTTGGGGTGGTTTTGTGATAGTTTCATGGTGGAGATTCATTGGATTCTAATGGGAGACCTCCCTGAAATAATGGGACCTGGATTCAAAGCTTTTCTCAAAAAGGAAGAAATAGGGGATTACTTCCTCTCTAAATATTTCACATACATTAGACTTTATGCAAAAAAAATTCCCCTAAGTTGTTACCCATGTACTGTCCTTTCTCTCTGGCTACCCTAGAACTTGTAAGATAGGTTGTAGAAGAGGCCAAAATGAGAGTAGCGAAGAATCATTCTAAGGTCCCTTGGCTCAACATTCGATGTAAATTTGGGTGTTACATATTTTTAGGATATCCAGCCCTGATCAAAGGTATGTATGACTTGGAAAATCTAGATTTTGAGGAAGTGACTTGGAGGCCTTATGATCCTACTGACAAATACATGGATATGATGAGAACTCATCAGTACGTCTGTGTATGCCATAGAAAATATCAATATGAAGAAGAACTCTTGGAATCCATGGAAAAAGAGGAAGACTTACACAATGTATGAGAAAAATTCCCCTATGAACAAAGAGGTAATTCACAAGCCCAAAATCCATATGAATACCCCTAGAGTTACTCTTGATAAGAAGGATTTATGTGGATACAACAACCCCCCTCTTCCCTGCAACAACCCTAATAGTTCATGAAGATGTTGTACTAGAAATCATAGAAGATCAAGGTATTGATCAAATGGAGATTTCAATAAATATGGTGGATATTATAGATCACCAAATTTAGGTTCTTGATAATTCTCACCTCAGGATAGAAGGAACACCTAGAACTTCCCCGAAAACTCCTACATGATCGATCACAGAGAAATGGAAGGATATTGTCATTGTATCCTCCTAGGAACTTGTGGTTTCAGAGAAGCAAGTTATAGTTCTTGATTTTGAAAAAATTTTAGTCCTTACTAGTGTAAGGAAATTATCCCCAAGAGCCATTCCCAAGTCTTTGAAGATCAATGACAGAGAAGTTCAAATCCCACTAGTGATACAAATGAAAATTATGAAAGCAGATGATTTTGGAGACATATTCAGAGGACATCAGGTTAAACTGCAAGAATTTATACCTACCCAAGGGTGGAAGAAGAAATAGTTTTCAATGTTGCCAGTGAGCAAGAATTATAGATAATAGTAAGAATGGGTGGCATGGAAGAAAGTTCTACTACAGGAGCAAAAGAAGACATATCCAGGACATCCATGGTAAAAATATCTATACCTTCTCCACATAAATCTTTTTCCTTCTGAATTGATGATAACATAGGAGAGATCTCACTATAGGGAGAATATGACGATGTGGTCAAATTGAACAAAGCCTTGAAAGAGAAAAATGTGGAACATCTGCTCCAAAAAAATAAGAATTTGAGGAGCCAACTGAAGGTGAAAAATACAAAAATAACAAAAATGCAAGCCATGATTAACAACTTGTAATAACAGTTGTCTTGATAAACCATTACATAAGTACAACCTATTGAATTTAAGGAAGAGATAGATTATGCAGTCTATCTCTCTAAAATTAGGAGAGAAATCTCTTTTAAAATACAGGATAGAATTGATGGTATCACAAAAATGTTTCTATAGATCATATTGATCCAATTTACTATCGAAGAGATGAGGAGGTTGTTACATCAGAAAGAGTAATACTTGGAAATAATTCATCCCACTCTTCTACTAATGGCCAAATATTTTGAAGAAATGCAATATAAGGATGTAATCCTGGAGGATGGCATTGAAGTAAAATATAGTTTTGAATTCATGAAGGCATCATTGTTTTAAGGGAACTTAGAAAAGTGGTACAATTATGTAGTAGAGATGAACTCATTACTGAATGCCATAAAGGAAAAAATGATAGAGATCAGACTATCATTGGAGGAATTCCTAGAGACTGCCAACATAGAAGATCTCATCATGAATAAAATAGAGAAGTTTGACTATGAACCAGATGCTGAAAAAGAGATGGCCATATAGGCTACATTCTTGGTTAGTACTGTGGATTCCCTCACTACTATGTATGATAAAAATAAAGTTTTTATTAGCATACAAAAGAGTATAATCCTACAAGAAATGAATAGAGTGAGGTTTATTGTAACCTTTCATACCGATGCGTGGAGGCTCATAGAAAAGTAGATCAGAAAACTTTAGTAGATCAAAAAATGAAGAAAACAAAAGCATGTGATCTATATATGAAGCTAAATACACCTCCAAGGGAATAAATAAGGATTACTAAAGTAGGACAAAGTTTGAAAACAAAAATCTAACCAAAATATGAGTTTGGAATGGAAGAATAATCCTCATCAGAGATAGATTCAACTGATCAGTGACATAATTAAACAAAAATTTATGGCCACATCTAGAATATGGATAAAAGAGGGTAGTGGGATACAACTATATAATATCTGGATGATCAAAGGATATAGTGACAAGTGTGAGGTCTAGATGAGGCCAAAAATAATAGATTCAAGAACCTAGAGCTATAAAGATACCAACTATAGTCAAAATCAGCATCAAGCTTTAGAGATAGCAAATTCTTGCTAAGAGGTATACTTGAGTGCCCTGTATTTGTATTGTTGTATTCCCTTTGTGTCTATATTATTTTCATCCCTCATTCCTCTCCTTTTCTATGCAGGTTTTGATAGAATAGTGCTCAAGAAGCTGAGATTATTTCCAGATCTATTGAGCCCGAGGTCCAAAGACTTTTTTGTTACCAGATTGGAATAGGAGAGAAGAAGAATTTTGTTACATTATTTGAATAGAAATTCTTCATTGTATTAATACATTTTACAAATTTAAATGGCATCCTACCAACTCTGCATGTAACCTTTCTTGAAAATTAATACAATTCTAGGTTTCATTTTTGTCAATTCATTATCTTTAGTTTTGTGTGTAGTTTCATGATACATTACATTATTTGAATGTGTTATGAACATTTATTTCATTGGTTAACTATTAGGTTTATTATGATATTCAAATGAATTTAATAGTGCCAATTTCTTCTTTTCTCCATTCTTTCTTTTCATTTTAAAGTGTTATTAAAATTGCTATAATAGCCCAATGAATCTAGGCATCGATCTACACATAAGGCATAATTAGCATTGTTATCCTAGCTTGGTCAATCTTATAAAAGTAGTTTAAAACTAAAATTTGGAAGTGCATAAACTTGTAAAATATTTGAGTTTACCACAGGGGTTTCCTTACCCATTTTGGTCCATTTAAATATAACAATAAATATTTTACCAAAATAAAGAGGTAGGTTGACTAGAGCTTATAATACCTCGATGGTTTCAACTAAATTCTTGCAGCGTGACAACCCAATCCTATGGATGCAAGAAATTATTTCAAAATGCCCTTACTTTGAAGGTTTGGTGATAAAACCCTAGGTTAGCAAGCACTAAAAGAAAGAATCATCCTAGGTTAGCTCTTGTATTCCTACATTATGTATTTTTGTATTGTCCTTTATCTTTCATAGCATAGGTCTAGAAATGCCAAATCTAGGTGTTTGTCTTGAATCTAATACATCAAATATTTCTGAATATCCTAAGGACTTAGAGTGAGTCCTTAAACCATTCTTGGTGAACCCTTCCTCCCCTAGAATTGAGTATAGAGAACAACATAGCCTTGTGGCTCACCCCAAAGGCTTCTCTCTTGTGGATCCAGCCTTTTGGGAATTGCATGTGGTAGGGCAGTTTTCCTCCTCTCCAACTAACATAGAGATTTTTTTGATATTACACCTGAAGACCTCATTTTGATATATTGTAATCATTGTATCATTGGTAGCATCCCCTAAGAGGGGATATTATTGTAACACTTTGAAAATATGAGTATAAATATATAAAAGGATCCATTTTATCTTATCTTGTTTGATCATTGTGTTTCATTGTTGCTTTCCTTTTTATGGTGCAAATTTTTGGCTTTCAATTGTTGATACAAACCATCAACAATGCATATCTCTAACATAAAATCCCAACCGTATAAAGTTCTTGATATCTAATCCCCCCACCAATGACCCTTACATTCCTCCACTAATCATCAAAGGTCCTTTTTAGTATCGCCTCTCATGCCTCATCACCCTGAATGACCATCACTATCATCCCATCCATTGGAAGGTGATAAATTTGATAAACATCCTCCAGGGTAATGGTCATTTTCCCTGTCAAAAAATGAAAAGTGTTCATGTTTGCATCCCATCACTCATAAATCACACCCAAATACACATGGTCACACCACACCACATCCATACGTACAACCCCATGGAACCTAATCTTATCAAGCCACTACCACTCCACCTCATACATAAACACCTTCAAATCCTTTACCAACAATAAAAATTGATGTCATCCTTAACCTACAAAATAAACAAAAATGAAAAATCAGCAAAATTCCAACAAAAACAAAAAATCAACAACATTTTGACAAAAAAAAGTAAAAATTCAACAACATTTCAATTAAAACGAAAAATCTGCAACATTTTGACAAAAAATAAAAAATCAGCAACATTTCAAAGAAAACGAAAAATCAGCAACATTTATCTGCTTGTTGTGGTGTAGTGGTAAATGCCCTGGGTGCTGGTAGAGGCCGACCTAGGTTCCATTTCCCTTGTCTCCATCCTACGGATATATGGTATAGTTAGGAATGTCCTATGTGTTGGTAGAGGTCGACAAGGCTCCATTCCTCCTATGCCCAACCTGTTGAAAGTGGCACCCCGAAAGGGGTGTTTTCCACTATAAATTAGTTTTAAACCCAGGTGTTGTAGGTGAGTTGGAGAGGAGAGGGAAATCCTCCAAGGGAGGTCCCAGGTTCAAATCTCCACCCTACCAAAAATCTGAATTGGGTATCCAAAATCTAATTGATAATGTTGGTGCGGGCAGGGTCGGGTGTGACTCCCGGGTGACTTTGATGGCGTAAAACCCATTGTTCGTGGTCTCTCAGACCAAGGCGGCCTCGCAAGGGGTTTTTTGCTTAAAAACAAAAAAACAAATTAGCGAAATTTCAATGAAAATGAAAAATCACCAACATTTTGACAACAAAAAGCAAAAAATCAGCAACATTTTGACAAAAAAAATGTGCAACATTTCGATGAAAATGCAAAAACAACAACATTTTGACAACAAAAGAGAAAAATCAGCAACTTATCGATGAAAATGCAAAAAACTGCAACATTTCAACGAAAGAAAAAAATTAATAGCATTTCAATGAAAATGAAAAATCCACAACATTTCGACAAAATAATGCAACACGCACCCCAAGGTATGTTTTCGTATAGAAAACACACCCTGAGGTATGTTTTGGTACAAAAACACACCCCAAGGTACATTTTTTGACAAAAGGATTTTTTTGGATACCCTTTTCTTGAAACACGCAAACATGTGAAAATTTTTCAACAAAATCAACTAACATAATTAAAATCCTAAACCTAGGGTATATTTTATTCCAAACACATAAATTTTGGTGAAATTTGTACTTACCCCCACTGCACATCCTCCAACACTTGATCCCACTCTGCTCTAGGCCATCTCATCAATTTGGCTCACAATATCAGTGACGCTTTGCATCACACACTCGCTTTCACTCACTCCTCTCTCTTTGATTTAACACAATATAAAGTAACAATGAAGAGAGTGCCCCTACGCACACCACTTTATATGAGGTAAATGTACGAAATGTACCTCAAGGTATTTTTTTGTATGAAAACATACCTTAAGGTATGTTTTCATATGGAACATGCACCCTAAGGTGCATTTATGAAAAAAAAAAATTGGATACCCTTTTGCCCCAAACCTATAAAAATACAAAACTGTTTTCAAAAATCATAATAAAATCATGCAAAAAATATCAATAGTCCTCCTTTTTGCTTTTTTTGATCTTAAAATTCATCTTTATCCAATGATTCATTGACATATTAAATTGATCACCATGCAAAACCATATAACACCTCATTCTTTCTCATGACCCGCATGACATATCAATTCGTTCACATAGATAACAGCATACACATCATTCACATCAATTAAGCACAAAACAAGATATATCTATGTCTATATATTCATATTGTCTTGGTTACAAAAACCCTAGGCTATATCACCTTTGGGCATATCATCTTATTACATACACATCATATATACATGTGTATGTGCCCCTAGGACACACCTATCATATTCATATTCTTTCTCAAGCACTAATAGTCTTTCACTCCCCTTTAGAAAAATTGCAAAACCCCTCCACTTGCTCTCACTATGACATCACATATATGTTGCCCTTATGTGATGGCATCAAGCATCACATGCACCATTACATCAAACAAACTGGAAAAACCTGTTGTCGCTATAATAGGATCTCCATTATACCCACCCTAAAACCCCATGACAAGTAGCATCATCATTAGCACAATCACTTTGACATTCATTATGCCCTATAAATTCTCTCTTCACCTATCAAAATCATTAAATATAAAGCCCTTTCACCTTTCTTTCTATCATACTCTCCTCTCATGCTTTTATTGGTCCCACCCCAAAATGAAAACAAGAAGGCAAAATGTATTGGTCCATATGATTCCAAAATTATGACCACCAACACATGCCAAATATCAATTTCTACCTTTTTAGTTGTCCAATAACCTCCACATGCATTCTATCAAGTTTTTTACTACGGCCTTCAAGTTATTCACCTATCAATTCATCGCTTGAGGGAGTGGATATCATACACAAAAGTTGCCTTACACAGGACCAACACTCAAACACTCAATATTGGAAACCATGTATTTTTAAGAACCTTTATCAAATATTATCATATACCCTCAATTATTGGGGAAAACAAAAAGTAAAATCCTCTTCTCAACAAAATATCAACCCAATCAAATTTGAAACACTATATGTTATGGACTTCAGGTTTATTTATTCATATATGCTTAATCAAGGTGCACAATCGAGTCCATAAAAGTAATCATGTGTATACCTACATATGACTGACCAATATACCAACCCAAATGATCTCATTAATCTATCAATGGTAAAGTTTCAAGGATATACATCCTTCCATAATTAGGGTATCTTACATCTACTCCTAAAAAAATTGCTTGTCGTCACCCACTAATTCATATTCTCTCATAATCAGTTAACAAACAAGTGTCATAATTTTTACATTATAGCATGTCTTCACACAACACAGTACAAAAATGAGCAAATGTAGACACCTAAAAATATCTCAAACAATCTTTTGCAACAATATTTAACATACAAAAAAATAAAATATTAGCAAATCAATTCAAAAACCCTAAAACATAGCATGATGCCATCCTAAAACCCTAGGATGCAATAAAAATAGGGTAAGTATTCCCCCATCCAATGTGTACCCCCATCACACCCCTTTGCATGCTTTTCAAAACACCTACTTGCCCCCTTTTTCAAAATGCACCCACTCTCCTTACAAGGCCATTATTGAAAAAGGGGATTTTCTCTTTTCCCCAAGCCTTACATGGGCATTACACACCCATGGAAACTTAATTCCTTTAGGTGGGAAAGTCTTATCCATCGCATGCACATTAAATTAGGGTCTTCTCTGTCCTCCACCTCATCAACCCCTTCTCTTGCCCAGGAATTCTATAAAAGGAAGGCTTTGTCTACGATTTGGAAGAGGATGGAAAAAGCAATGTTATGCTATCCAAATATTATCTAAAGTATCCCTAAGCCTTTTTAGCATTTTATCTTCCTCCCATAGAGATTCCTTATAGGTTACAAGTGGTTTTTAGGCCAGAACAGACATCTACAACTTCCAAATTAGTGCCAAACTACATCGGTGGGTTTTATGACTGATGCATAGACCAATCCATGTTACAAAACTCAAAACGCACCTTAAGGTGCATTCACACCTAGAAAACACACCTCAAGATCTGTTTTCTATTTTTATGTGGTCACACTGGTCTGATAGGTAACATATCACTCCCTTATCAGTTTCAACTCATTTTGTAACTTCTATGATGCATTTCTATTAAAATTATTTTGATATATATGTTTACACAAGGTCTAATTGAGACAAGCCTTCAAACATTCTAACGTATTTTTGTAAGGTTACATAGGGTCATAGATCTATGTAGCTCATGGTGATACACTTCATAAGCCCACTCCAACTCTGAGGAATTGAAGGAAGATACTTGCAATGCTACAAACATGTTCTATGCTAGGGTCCCTCCTAACATAGCCCCTCTTTTGTAGACCTATGGAGCATATTGTAAAAGGATAACAATTCATATCATAACCTATTTTACAATTTAACAATATAAAGTAACATGTTTTCTTTTACTTCAAGTACTTATCAAGCAAAGGAATTGTCAAAGACTCAATAAGACCAAGGGAAATATTTTTGATCTTGTGGAGTTATCATCATTTTTATTTTCTTTCTTATGTTTCCTTTTGTAGGATTTATGAGACTCCAACTTCATGCCTAAGGATAGAGGCAACAATTTTGGGTCCTCCTTCAATCAAGCTAGAAGGCCCCTGTGAGCCACCAAAACCATAGTGACTTCTCATTACTGATTTGTGCTTAAAGTGACATTTTGAGGAAGACAAAACCATAATGCATATAAAGGAGGGACCTAAATCCTGAAAGCACATAAGAGACTTTAAAAGTAGAAAGTCAAGATGAGTCTCTATAATAAAAAATTTTAGGAATTATATAAAATAAAGGAGAGAGAAATTTTTTAACAAATATGATGATGGATGAACTATAAAATTTTCCATTCAACTAATTCTTATATCAAAAGTTTTGCAAGATCCAATGGAATCCAATGACAAAACTTTTTGACCAATGAACAAATATTTTATATCAAGGAGTGTGCTAAGGGATTGATAAGACCAAAATGTATAGAATCCTAGGAAAGGTAGATGAGATGAATTAATGTGCCCTTTTTAAAAGAAATAAAGACTACCTGGGTCAATTCAGTTGAGCAGCTCAAGAACAAATTAAAAGGAACATAATGTTACCATTGCTCAGATCTTAAATATTTATAAAATCTAGAAAAAACAAATATTTAAACACATTCATATGCAAAATTTATGACCTCTAGAATATTTGGTTAAATTAGCACTCAAATTAGCAAAAAATCATATGTTAAACATTAGGAAAAACTTGTCAAATCACAATCTGCAACTTGATTAGATTTTTTCCAATGATTCAAAGTCTACCACTTGACTTAATATGATTGGTTGATTACTCAATAGTCACACACACACACACACACACACACACACACACACACACACACACACACACACACACACACACACAGATATATATATATAATTAAATGCATTTAGATCCAATGGGGCTTGAACCCATATGGATTGCTTCAAAGCAAGTGAGTGAACTGCTATACCACATGCATAGTTAGAATTTGAAGTGAGAAAAAAATATTTCAATGTAGAGACTATACCCATTTGAAGTAAGGAAAAATAAAATAGATACCAAGTGTCAAACTATGTACCTTTTGTCCATAAGTACGATGCCTAATTGTTGTGTCATATAGCTAGTTAAGGTAGATGAAGACCATATTTTGTATAGTCATAGCCATACTTCTTGTAGAAAGAAGCCCTTTAAAAAATATGCCTATAGGAACTCAACCTATTGACCTCCCTATTATAAACATAATGCCCAACCAATGCACCATAGGTTTGAATGTGATTGATATTGAGGTAATAGATATCCTTGTACTATCCAAGTTGGGATGCCTTGCAAAAACATACGACCAATATCTGAATCAAACTATGCAATTATCACTTACTAGGTGTAGCATTTTAATGTCCTTTTGGTATGTATGCTTCAAAAAAATATTATAACTTTTGGTTATTTGACCTTGTGACTACCTCCCAACTAATATCAAACCCTATCAATGCACCACTCCTTTAATAGTGGATGCAATGAGAAGAATATAATGGAAGACATGAATACAAAATTGAGAGGTAGAGATAAATATTTGAATGCCCAACTTCTTGATTCCTAGGATGTATGAATTGGATGCCATCTCTACACCAATATGCCACCTTTGCACTAGTATTTTTGGACTTGTGTCATCTAAATGCATGAAGACCATGCAAATTGACATAAGAACTATATGACTAGCACCAAAAGCATTGGCACCAAATTTCAAAAAAATGAAATTCAAAATTTCAAAAAAAAGAACAAAAAACCTTGAGATCATCAAAGGATGAATTTTCTCTTCTGTAGATGAATAAAGCTACTTTAGACATGGCTCTAATACCATGTTTAAATATACAATATTTTCTAGAAGCCTTCCAAAATATGCATTCATCACAATTATATGTTGAAAAGAAAAAAAGTAGTTAAAAGATATCATATTTTATTAAAAGATATAAAAGAAATGAAAGGAGATGACAAGAAGTATAATGTGGGTGCCCATGATATCACATATTATTCACACATAATGCAAATGGATCCTCATTGAGGGGTGTTTATAGTGATACCAAATACCTAATGAGAGTTTAACCTCAGGTTGACTTAAACTCAACTTTAAGGTTAACCTTATAATAAAATAATAAATTACTCTTTTAAGTGAAGGTTATCCATAAATGTGGATTAACCAATACCACTAAGGGTGAAATATGAAAGGGGCCTATAGGCTTACATGAACATACCTATAGGCTTACATAAATGAGGAATGCTCATAGGATTACATAATCACATGCCCTTATGCTAAATAAATGGTGCTCATAAGTACCTTATCATACATTTGGTCTTAGTCTAAACAATATTAGATGACACAAATTTCAATAATTAAGGTATTAAACTTAACTAAGGTGAAGTTTGAACTTTTTACCACCTTCATGTTTTGGAACCATAACAATGTTGAGAGATGATATCTAGTAGTTTTGGTTGGGTCTGATACCAAAGCTCTAAACTTAGGTAACATTCATACCTAAAATAAATTTTAAATACAGTTAAATTAGCATTCATACCTACAATAAAAGTTTAATATTGTTAAAAATAATTAGAGAATGACACATGTTAATGATGTGCTATGCAAGTTTTGGACTTGGTTAATGTCTACACCTTATGTAAAATTTCAATATAGTTAAATTAGATGATTGTATCTAAAATAAAATGTCAATACAATTAGATTAATAAGAGGACATGTATCCAAGGATGCACTACCCAAATTCTAGGCTCGAGTAATGTTCATACCGTACAAAAAATGTAATATAGTTAAATTATGAGAGAATGACATGTGTCCAAGAAATAATTATGAAATTTAGGTGATAATGTATTTATTTTGAAAAATACTTATTTATTTTTGTTTTAATAATTAATAAATAATATAAAAAATATATTTTAAAGTTAAATATTTTTTAAAGTATTAATTTATGAAAAAATTAAATATGAAAAAATATATACCATCATATTTACTTAAAAATACCACCAAAGAGAAGTGATTTGAGTTTTAGCTACAATATCTTGTTTACCTATAAAATAATTTTCTAGCATTATTGCCACTGCCATTGAGAAGAACTACACCGCCATCAAAGGCATCCATGATTCTTCATAATAGCAATACCGGTCTGTGCAACAATATTGAACTCTTTGACGAAGAAGCTTGGTAATGGATTAATGGAAAGTCATAATAGACATAAAGTGGGTTTACCCATAACAAGGTTAACCATGGTCTATAGGGCTTACATAATAAAATATTACAATAAATAAAATACAATGATTGCCCATAGGTCTATACAAGATTATACCATGCAGTGTTAGCCTTAGCCATAAGTTATATTACACTTTCAACACCTCTTCACAATAATAATCGATGGACCAAGGAGATAATACATTAGAAATAATTCTTCCCCTATAATGGATGATTTAATAGGTCTACACGCTTGGAAAGACTTATTTAGATCCTCATCATCATCTAAAATTTTCTAATGCAAAAATGCCTTTCACAAGAATTCATTAGACTAAACCATAGTCATCACTGCTAATATCATATACTTCCACACATCCAAAGAACACATCTATTAAGGATCTATATAATATAATCCAAGAATAATCCCTTTAAAAAAATAAAAATTTCTTTAGTCTTCTATAGTCACATAAGTTAAGACTTAGAGGTATAGCTTTCCCTTGTATAGCATACATCACCTTATTAAAGACTTCAAATTACCCTTAAGTAACCTAATTTGTGTAACCAAAAGAGGCTTTGTATGGACCTATTTATGAAAAGAGTCATTACAAACTTATAAGAGTACTTGGACAAATAATAAAAGGAAGGGATCATGAACAATTAGATCTTTATGAATAAGTTGAACCAATATTCCAAAGGAGGAAGAGGGATTGACTACAACACGTTATGAATCCTTTTCTTGTATACCTCCAAAAGACTCAAAACCTCTTATTACTATCATAAATCCCACTAAATCTCCCATAAATATAGACTAATTATTCTTATTGCATAAAATATGGTAATCTTGGCCTTCCAAAATAAGGAATAGACTTTATAACATGTCTATGAATTGATGTCACAAATACAATGAGCTTGAAAATTCCTACAATTTAAAAAGAAAAATGAGGCTCAAAACACTTTCATATGTGAATATTATGTTCCTTAGAAGATTTGATAAAATATCCCCTTCAAAAATGAAAAAATTAAAGCCTCAAACCTTAGGAAAATAATGTTCAGTTATAGCTCACTATGTGTCACCTACTCATTCTCTAGTATCCACCATAGAATCTATTCTACTTAGATGCCACTGAGTTGTTGCATGGGATTAAGTCACCTTGCACTAATTGTGCCTACATTCAATCCAAAAACTAGTCATTGTTGTCTAAAATCCAAGTTGACCTATGGGCACTAAAAATCCAAAATAAAAATACTCAATAGGATTCAAAAATGAGTTGGCTTAGTAATAAGGGACTTTAACACTTTAGCATAACCAACTAGTCGAGCAACACCATGTTGATAGGGTTGGCAATGCATCCATAGAAAACATTGTCTAGTTTATCCAAGGTACCCACAATCAAGTAAAAGAATCTATGCCAATGTGGTTCTAACACATTTCCAACCACTACTTGCACATATTTTTGAACTTGAATGACCAATCAGCCATGTGTTTTTGTGAAGACCAAGCCAAGGATCTACCATCTCATCCTTACCTTTACTCAACACTACAAAAAATATGATAAATATTCCAATTTGTAGCCCTCTATAGCAAACATATTTTTTTACCTCCATCTAGCCATTGTAGCCTTTCTCACATGTTTATGAGACACATTGTCTCCATCAAGATACTTTCCCACCACAATAGCAAATCCAAAGCACCCATCTAATGAAGCACATAAAATTGTATGCAAAAATAAAAGAGTTTGCCCAAATTCAATATTGAATTTTAAAATTGCTTACCTTTGCTTCCTTCAGGCCACCTTACCATTGCAACTTTTATGAATATGAGGAAGAATACTATCACCACCATTAAAATTTGGATTAAATAGAATCAAAACTACTTTGATAACAACAAACTAAGAAATGGAGTAAGTAAAAAGTCTTAAAAAAATAATAAAATCGTATGAATAATGGTACATAAAAATCTCCCTTCACTTTTTATATTGAAGATGCTTATGAAGCTTTGATAAGTAATCCACCCTAAAATTCTAAAGAAGGGATAGAGGATTTAAATAATATTTATACATCTCTAAGAAATGGCACTTGATACCTACTCTAATACACGATGGAATTTACATCTATTTCCATAAAGAAACAAAATTAATCCATCCACTTAAATCTAATGTAGAAAGAGTAAGCAAAAAAAAAGAAGAAAATAAAAGAAAACTAACAATAGCTACAACTGCTCTATTCAAGAACCCTAACAATGGATCATTTTCAATATTCTCTCATCTACGTGTGTTTGATCAAGAAAAGTTGAATATATTGGCTTAGGTCTTTCCTAAACATTCAAATCTGGCCCCAACTAGAGTTAGAAGCACTTTCATTCCAAATTTAGATGAAGCTCCCATAATCGAGGTTCCTCCTAATCTTATTCAAAACCCAACACTTATTTTGTCTTCTCAAGCCCTAGTATGCAAGTTCATAGGAATGTGGTCAAGACCATTTTCTATACATAAATAGATAGACTCTAAGTGGGCTTTGCAAGGAGAGGCTATTTTGTGGTAGTATTTTCATCTTCTAAAGAAAGAAGCTCAATATTTCATGGGTTTATGGTTATTAGGGTTGATCCCCTTATACATTATGTCATGGTGTACCAACTTTGACCCCCAAGTGGAGGAACCAAAGGAGATATCCATCTGGGTAAGGCTTCAATTTATTCCATTACATTTTTGGAACAAGCCCACTCTAGAGCTTATTGGAAACACCATAGGAACCTTTGTGGACTAGGCACCACCAAAGGCCAATAATGTTATTTGTGCCAGAATGTGTGTGTAAATCAATCTAAAAAAAGGTTTACTAGAGAGTATCGGGATTAAAGTGATGGACTAGATCCATACACAACCTCTTGATTATGAACACATACCTTTTAAGTGTATTTCCTGTCATAAGCACAAACACTTTTCTAAAAATAGTCCCACCAAAGTTTAATAGGAAAAAAGGATGATGATAAATATTTTCAACCAATTAGATGAAAGCAAACAAGGTATTCAAAGACTCATAAGAGAATCACTTAGGACCTAGATAAACAAAAATGAAACAAGTTTGGTGTTCTCTCTTTAGAGAAAGAGGAAACACCCTTAGAAGAGGACCAAGAGGCTCAGGTTAAAGAAGCCAAAAACCTAGAATTAGAGTATGATAAAGTAATAGAAGAAATACCTATCGGGAATGAAAAAATACATGAAGGAAACATAGAAGAAGAAATAGTGGAAACACAAGAAGTAGAAATCACAATCCCAGGAGGTAATATTGTTGGAAAAATGAATAATACACAATAAGAAAAGTCTTACGAAGAGGAAGAAGGAAGTAGAAATCTAGCCACAAGGTCTATGGAAAAAGGAAGAAAAAAAATCAAGAAAAAAGAATAAAACTCAGAAAACCTTAGAGGACTTCCCTATGGCAAAAAAAACAAGTAAAAAATGAAATACATATATTGAAATGGAATTGGATTGGGTAGTACCCTAAAGAAAAAATACCTAAAATACTTAATAGAGAAACAAAAGCCAATAGTAGTGTGTATTCAAGAATCAAAGATGTCAAACAGTTTTACCAAAGGAGAATGAAACAAGATCTGATACCATTCAGAACTAGTAGCAACAAATATGTTAGGAGATTCTAGAGGACTCATTCTTGCTTGGGACCCCCAAGCCTTGACTTATAGAAGTGAGACAAAAAATAATAACTGGATAGTAGTTAACTTTTCTAGGCCAACAGGTTTTGATTTAACCATAGTAAATTTCTATGGGCCAAATCATTTAGAAAAAAAAAAAGGTATGGAAGCAACTACAACAATGGATCAAACTAGAGAGGCCTAAAAATATAATAGTAGGAGGAGATTTAAATTTAACCTTAGCTCAATGGGAGAAAATGGAAGGAAAAAAAATAATAGACCTAACCAAGGAGATAGTGGATCATGTTATGGAAGAGGTACACCTCCAAGACATCATTCCCAAACAAGGTAAATTTACCTAGACAAATAAATAAGCAGGTATCCAATTTATTGCTGAGATACTAAATAGACTTCTAGTTCATGAGGATATATTATCAAGGTATCCCATCATCTCTATCTAGATCATCCAAATTTTAATATCATATCACAAGCCTATCATTCTAGACAATGGGGGAAAAGGGCTTAGTAAAATGAAGATTCCTTTTAAATATAATCCAATAAGGGCAGAGCAGGAAGACTTTAGCACACTAGTGGAATAAATTTAAAATTAGAGTATCCCCTCAACCATCCCATAGGTAATTTGGAAAACAAATATTTCAAACCTCAAGTAGACCATAAGGAAATGGATTTCAAATAAAAATAAATAATAACAAAAAAGGAGGAACTCATGCTACAAATGGAAAAGTTAGAAAATGAAATTGGAGAGCAGCCTACCACAACACTTCAAGAAGAACTAAGAAGACAATTATATCAATATCTAGAGAAAATGCATCAGATAGAATAAACACATTGGCATATTTAATCCATGATGACCTGGTTGTAGAAAGTAGACAAAAATACAAAATACTTCCACCTCAAGACAATGCAACACTATCAAAGGAACACAATTCAAGAAATCCAACTTGAAGGAATCAATTACACTCATCATGACCATATCAAGGAGATAGCACTTGGGATTTTCTCTAAAATTCTTACCAAAGCCTTAGGGTATGGACAAGCTTAAAATTATCCTCTAAAATATTCCTATTGTTTTTAAAAATAAGGATAGAATAAAATCGACTAAGGAGGTTAAGATGGAGGAACTGGAAGAAGTCATCCACTCTTTAGCAAAAGACAAGGCTCTAGGTCCAAATGGATTTACTAGTAATTTTTACCATTAGTTCCTTTACATAATAGGATAAGACCTTCTTAGGATGATAGAGAAAACCATAACTCAAGGTAAACTCTCTGGTGCTATAAACTCTTTTGTTGGTACGTAGTCATCTATCACTTTTTGGTTCTACATGCACTTGTATGGCAGGTTTCTACATACTTTAAGAAAAAATGCTATAAACTCTCTGGTGCTATAAACTCTTCCTTTATAGCACTAATTCCTAAAGAAAAAAATGCTAATTCATTTTCTATATTTAGATTAATTTCTCTTTGCAACTCTTCATACAAAAACATTACTAAAATCCTAGAAAACTTAATCAAGAGGAAGATCAACTCCATTATAACTCAAGATCAGGGGAATTTTATTCTAGGGAAGTAACTATGTGATAATATTATCATGGTGCATGAATCTCCACAATTATGCACAAAGTAAAATAAGAAAAGACTAGTCATTAAACTAGATATTTTTAATACCTTTGATAAAGTAGACATCCAATTTTTAGAAAATATTCTTGTCAAATTTGGATTTCCTATAAAATTGATAAATTGGATATTGGCATGTGTTAACAACCCCTAGGTAGCTCCCATGGTTAATGGAGAACCAACAACCTTCTTTAAATCCTCTAGAGGTCTAAGACAAGGTTACCCCATTTTTCCATACTTGTCTATCATATGAGTTGAAGCATTATGTAGATTAGTCAACATGAGGATGGAAAAAAATATGAGTGGCATTAAAATAGCAAGTGGACTCAAATCAGACACACATACCCAATTCATAGATGACACCATCCTAATGGGATAAAATTTGAGATTAAACATAAAAATATTTAAAAAATGTTTGGATTATTTTACCTCAGCAACAAGGGTAGAAATTAACGAAACTAAGAGCAAGTTCTATACAATTAACACTTCTCCCTCAGAGAATAGAAGTTTCAATCAAATATTGGGGTTCAAACTTGGTTTTGAACCCACATTCAAATATTTAGGTGTTCCAATGGGATTTAATGTTACAAGAAATTGTTGGAACTCTACTATAGATAAAATGGTAAAATGGATTCAAGCCTACAGTAATGGGTGGTGAGCCTGGTAGGAAGAATAGTACTTATAAAATTATTTATAGTAAATTTCCCAATCTTCAACTTTTAGTCTACCATGCTCTATAGTATGTGCTTAATAATTGATGGACTCATTAGGATTTTTCTATGGAAAGCAGGAAAATAAATGATAAGAATAAATTTCATCTTGTCAATTGGGAAGCTATCTCACAACCTAAAGAGCCAGGGGGTCTAGGAATAAGAAAAATTGAATAAGTTAGTAAAGCTTTAGGGGCTAAGCTGCTATGGCACCTAGTCAATCTCACTTCCTCCCCTTGTAATGAAGTACTAAAGGCTAAATATATTAACAACTCTAAAGGTCTGCAACTAATAAAAACATAGCAAGTTTAGTTCTTTCTCAATATAGAAGCATATTGTTGAGGCATAAAATATAATCCTAGACAAAGTATCATGGTTTACCTAGATATGGTCAGCTTGTTAGCCTTTTGGAGGATCCAGTAATGGGAAGATCCCCTTGCAATACCAGTTGTTCTCAAACTCTTCAATAAGAATAGTAGAATCTAGGAGTTGACAAAGTAGTTGATATAATGGAATGTGTGGGAGGACATTGTAACTGGAAAGACCCCTCCTACCTAGTCACATACAAGAATAGTGGATAAATATTAAAGCTCAAATTATTGGATATAAACCTTACTCCTAGAATTAATTCAAACTAATTTTTGGGAGATAAGCAATATAGGGGAATATCAAGTCAAATTGGAAGTTAAAGCCCAACATGTACGAAAGGTACACAAAAATTTGGCAGCAATATAGAAATGTTAGATCCCCCTTAGAATTTAACTATTTTATTAGCTAGTGCATCAAAATAAAATTCTCACTAGAGATATTGTAGAAGATAAACATAATGGGACCTCATATATGTCCAAGATGCTTCAAAAGTGAGGAAACCATCATATATCTTCTCTTTGAATTCCCAACAACCCTTCAATTTTTGATAGTATTTGCATCTAAATTTGGCTCAACAATTATATGTAACATGAATGTGAATAATTGCTTAAATCATTGAAGTCAAATGTATAAATGGGATCTCAAAAGCAAATATTTGATTAAGTATTTGTTAGCTTTTGGAACATTAAACATAAAGGAAATTCATTCACAAGTATAGAAATAAACATACAATAATACAACTATGATAATATAAAAAAACCATGCATGAAAATATGATAGAATACTTGATACAATGCTCTAGAAATGCTCATATAGAAAGCTCACAAAAATTACAATGCTCCTCTCTTGGAGTTTGAAACTCCTTCATGATAGCAAAATGGAGCTACATTGCTACTACTACTAATCACACCTTTGCACTAATTCGAATCACTCACAATCACTCACAATGAGGCCTTTATATAGAGATATAAGTTACTTGCCTCTCACTCAACCCTAAGAATCATGTACATGTGGACTACATGCACATTTACATCATTGCACATTCTAACACTTGTGCATTTATTCTATTGTAAAGTAATAACTCCTAATATAATCCTAAACTAAATATGTACCTATGAGGATACATTAGAAAATAACCAAATGATGTAATAGCCATATTTTCCAACACCCCTTGTATTACATTATTTTATTTGAAGACAATAGTCTTCAATATGGATCTTTGACTCTTAAGCAGTCTTCATCTTGATGTGGTTCCTTGTTGTTGTTTTTAGTTTACTTTGCATTGCATTCCTCATTGATTTGATGCCTTTTATTCTTCTTTTTTTGGTAGATAAGATACTATAGCATTAATACCGGGTTTTACAAGTTGACCCAAAACCTTTTACAAAAATCAGCCTAGGGTTGTTGATGAACATGTCCTTACTGAGGATCCTATATATGTAAAATCTACATGCCGCCAAAGCCATTACATTTGGTAAGGCACATAGCCTATTATCAAAAAGAAAATTCCCATACAACATTTTGGGTATACCCCAAGAAAACACACCTGCATCATAATTACAAAAAAAGAAACAGACACAAATCCCTTCCTTGAAACAGTGGAGAAACAAAAAGCTGCATACACACATAGCAGAGTACTAAAAAAAACTCCCACAAGCTCTGTATTGATAGTTACTCTTAATAATTCTTTGGTAATTTCTTTCTTCTGTATATGACATGCTTTGGGACCACATCCCATCTTGGCCAATCAGCCTTGGAGAAGTGAACCTGTTGCCTAGATTTATGACGGTGGCTATCTAGTGGTCCACGTGGCTCTGGTTTGAAGTCTTATATTGTTGTTTATTTCTTGCCCTGTGATTATCAACCAACCTCAAATTACTAAGATGACTAGGAGCCATGTTATCTAACATGTGATTGTCCCCATTAGTCTTTGTGGTATTTCCAAGTAGCATCCACCAAGACTGACAGCTCGAATAATTCTAATTGTGATTCTATTTCAAAAAAGAGACAGGAATACTCATAGCCTTCGAACTTACAGTGCCTTACCTGTTGGTAAATTCATCTATCATTCTTGATATTCTTGTTGAATAAGCTCCTCTACTTCACTCGGGACACCGTGTTCCCATTCTAAAAGTCCATCACCATCGACACCCAAATTGGCCAGCTTATCAACAACTTTGTTAGCTTCCCGAAAGACATGTTGGGCTTTTTTGTCCTGTCTTCCCTGGAAAAGGATCCTAGCCTCTTCAAAAATTGTTTTAATCCTCCAAGGAGGTGTTTTCCAATTATTGAGGAGATTTATAACATGCATAGAGTCTCCTTCTATGATCAAATTGCCTTCTAAGTCTTGAGTCATTTGAAGGCCTCTCCACATAGTCTGTAACTTCAGCTTCATTGTTCGTCCTTGTTCCCAAAAATTCAAAAAATGCAAGCATCATATTCCCATTATGATCTCATATAATTTTACTAATGCCTACTCTACCAAGATTGTCCTTAGCCTCTCCATAAAAATTAAGCTTAAACCAACCCGTAGGAGGTGGGGACCACTTAACATTGGCTTTGGGGTTGACTACCCTAGGCACAGACTCATCTAACAAGGTTAAGCTTAAATATTGAGCAATCGTGGTCTCCTATAGATGAGGTTTACGGTTATCAAAAGGGATAAGGTTCACATTCTCATTGGCAAAGGATAGGATCCTGGCAATGATAGTTTGATGATCATGGATAGACTCATTAAAGACTCTATGGTTCCTTTCTAACCACACCTGCCAAAGATAGTGATTGAGACAAATTTTCCACATGTATCTAAGTCTTTGGCTTGAAAATGGGCAAGGCCACTGGACAAACAAATCAAGTACGATGGCTGGTTTAACCCAAGAAATATTAAAGGCCTAAAAAACCCCACTTAGGATAGTCAAGAAAAAAATGGCACTCAAGGAAAATGTGATAAATGGTCTCCCAATTAGCCCTACACAGATAACAATGATTAGTGATACAAATACCTTTAAACATCATATTATCAATGGTTAGAATTCTTCCTTGGATAACCAGCCATGAAAAGACTACAATTTTTGGAATTAAATTTTTTATCCAAACTAAGTCCTTTTGGAGGACAAAATCCTCATCATAAAGCAAAATCTTGTAAGCTAATTTAACAGTGAACTGCCCATTTTCCGTAGGAGCCCAGGTCACTTGATCTTCCTTGGGTCTCATGGGGATAAACTATTTTTCGATAATGTTACAAAGATCATTTAATTCTGCTTGAAATCCCTTAATCCTTATTTGTTTCCACTTCATTCTGCCTCTGTCCTCAACCATATAATCATAAACTTTTCTTCCAATGAGTCCTCCTGTGATATCTCTGATTCAGGCTAAGTTCGGATATTGCATTAGTGGTTCGTCCTTAGCCCACCTAT
Source organism: Wollemia nobilis (assembly GCA_028583015.1). Taxonomy (NCBI): domain Eukaryota; kingdom Viridiplantae; phylum Streptophyta; class Pinopsida; order Araucariales; family Araucariaceae; genus Wollemia; species Wollemia nobilis. The sequence goes on from JAQPPZ010001017.1 coordinate 10,673,825, forward strand.
CATTCCAGCAATTTATCCTCTCACCATTGCCTAGAACCCATATTAAACTTTTTTTTATGATTTCCTTATAATTGAGAATTGCTTTCCAAAAAGCAAAACCTCTGATTGGAACTGAGTCACTTAGAAATTCCATATTTTGAAGATACTTTCATTTTATGATAGCTATCCATTCATTTTCTTCACCAAAAATGAGGCGCCATGCCTACTTAGCTAGTAAAGCTAAATTCATATGAGCAATTCTCCTCAGACCTAAGCCCCCATTTTCCTTAGGTCTGCACACTTTGGTCCATCCTACAAGGTGTATCATTTTTTTCTCCTCTGATCTAGTCCATAAAAATTCTTTTTGGATTTTCTCAATTTTTTGGAAAACCTTCACAGGGGCTTTGAAAACAGAGAGGAAATAGATTGGAATGCTCTAAAGAGAGGCCTTAGTGAGGGTCAATTTTCCTTCTTGAGATAGAATATGACCTTTCCATGCCTCTTATTCTTCTTATTTCTTGTCGTTGGTTTTAGTTATTGAACTTTCATATGTGGTTGCACTATCACCTGATTCCAGTAAAAAAAAATTATTTATTAGTACTACATGATGCTTGAAATATTTTATCTAAGAATGATTCATTTATCTTTATTTTTACTTTGAGTAGATCAATCAGTTCTTTTTGCTTTGAAACTACTTCTTTGTGAATTTGAAGTGAGAATAATGCCATGTAAAGAATGCTCCCAAAAACTAAGGGCACTGGAAAATATTTCTTTTCATTCTCAATTGCTTCAGTAAGTATAGCATGAAGGTAAAATTACATGTAGTAAAAGCTTCTTTTAGTACCTCATTATAGATCAATATTGAACCAAGATCTAAGTTCTTGGTCTTATTAAGAAGATTCTTGATTCCTGATCTAATAACATTAATATTTTCCCTTCTAATGGTGTTGTTCATGCTATTATTTATTTCATTCTTTGAGGTTGACATCTTTATTTTTTTCATTTTTGTTTGGGTCTTGTAGTATTAACCTTTGTAGTAGTATTCCTTATAACTTCCTAGTAATGAGATATACTATAAATATGATTCACCTCTATCACTTGCAATCAATTACTTGTAGAAAGCTATTAGAAATGCAATCTTCAATAATATGGATTCAAAACTTGATGCAATGATAGGTTCTAAACTTCTAGAAATTCAATTTGAAGTAGGATTCCTTATGTCTCCCTAATTAGAAGTTTTAGAAATATTAAATTTTTGCAAACTAATTTTTGTTTACTACTCCTTATATCTCCCTATATTAAGATTTTGCAACTATTCTTTAGAAGCAATGGAAATTATATAAATGCTTCTAGTTTTACTCTACATCTTATAAAACCAATATTTTGTTCTCGAGATCTTTTTAAAACCTTATTGATCCTATAAATTTCTCTAGAATGTTTAATAAAACTTGATATCAAAATTGCAATATAATGATAAATGTTTCTCACATTCTTACTTATGATTTACAAGTTTTTTGTATGTGGTTTACAAGGGCTAATTTCCTTGTTTCTCTTCACCTTGCTTGTCAATGTTTTCCTCCTTGTAGAAGAATTGTTTTCCTTTTCTTTCTTCAACCGAATGCTGGCTGGATACATGCTTTACTCTTCACACTTCAACTTGGCTGATATGTGCACTTTTTTGGGCTTGAAATCTCTCTCTAAAAATAATCTATTGTTGTTACATATCCATCTATCACTTGTTGATTCTATGTGCACTTGAATGGCGAGTTTCTACGTACTTTAAGAAAAAATTCTATAAACTCTTTGGTGCTATAAACTCTTCCTTCATAGCACTAATTCCTAAAGAAAAAAATGCTAATTCCTTTGCTATATTTAGATGAATTTCTCTTTGCAAATATTCATACAAAATCATTACTAAAATCCTAGCAAACATAATCAAGAGGAAGATCAACTCCATTATAGCTCAGGAGTAGGGGGGTTTCATTCTAGGGAAGTAGCTATGTGATAATATTATCATGGTGCATGAATTATCTACAATCATGCACAAAGTAAAATAAGAAAAGACTAGTCATTAAACGAGATATGTCTAATGCCTTTGATAAAGTAGACATCCAATTTTTAGAAAATATTCTTGTCAAATTTGGATTTCCAATAAAATCGATAAATTGGATATTGGCATGTGTTAACAACCCCTAGGTATCTCCCATGGTTAATGGAGAACCGAAAACCTTTTTTAAATCCTCTAGAGGTCTAATACAAGGTTGCCCCCTTTTTCCATACTTGTCTATCATATGAGTTGAAGCATTAGGTAGATTAATCAACATGAGGACGGAAAAAAGATGAGTGGCATTAAAATAGCAAGTGGACTCTAACCAGTCACACATACCCAATTCATAGACGACACCATCCTAATGGGAGAAACTTTGAGATTAAACATAAGATACTTCAAATAATGTTTGGACTATTTTACCTCAGCAACAAGGGTAGAAATGAACCAAACTAAGAGCAAGTTCTATACAACTAACACTTCTCCCTCAAAGAATAGAAGTTTCAATAAAATCTTGGGGTTCAAACTTGGTTTTGAACCCACATTCAAATATTTAGGTGTTCCAATGGGATTTAAGGTTACAAGAAATTTTTGGAACACTACTATAGAGAAAATGGTAAAATGGATTCAAGCCTACAGTAATGGGTGGTTGAGCCTAGCAAGAAGAACAACACTTATAAAATTATTAATAGAAAATTTCCCAATATATCAACTTTTAGTCTACCATGCTCCAAAGTATGTGCTTAATAATATTTATGGACTCATTAGGATTTTTCTATGGCAACCAGGAAAACAAATGATAAGAAGAAATTCCATCTTTTCAATTGGGAAGCTATCTCACAACCTAAAGAGCTAGGGGGTCTAGGAATAAGGAAAATTGAAGAAGTTAGTAAAGCTTTAGGGGCTAAGCTGCTATGGCACCTAGTCAATCCCACTAAAGGCTAAATATAATAACAAATCTAAAGGTCTACAGCTAATAAAAATATAGCAATTTTAGTTCTTTCTCAATCTAGAAGCATATTGTTGAGGCAAAAAGTATAATCCTAGACAAAGTATCATGGTTACCTAGAGATAGTCAGCTTGTTAGCCTTTTGGAGGATCCAATAATGGGAAGATCCCCCTGCAATACCATTTGTTCTTGAACTCTTCAATAAGAATAGTAGAATCTAGGAGTTCACAAAGTAGCTAATATAATGGAATGTATGGGAGGACATTGTAACTCGATAGACCCCCCCTACCTAGTCACATACAAGAATAGTGGATAAATATTAAAGCTCAAATTTTTGGATATAAACCTTACTCCTAGAATTAATACAAAATAATTTTGTGGAGGTAAGCAATATAGGGGAATATCAAGTCAAATTGGAAGTTAAATCCCAACATGTACGAAAGGTACACAAAAAATTGGCAGTAATATGGAAATATTAGATCCCCCTTAGAATTCAACTATTTTATTAGCTAGTGCATCAAAATAAAATTCTCACTAGAGATATTATAGAAGAGAAACATAATGGGACCTCATATATGTCCAAGATGCTTCAAAAGTGAGGAAACCATAAGATATCTTCTCTTTGAATGCCCAACAACCCTACAGTTTTTGATAGGATTTGCATCTAAATTTGGCTCAGCAATTATAGGTAACATGAATGCAAAGAATTTCTTAAATCAATGGAGTCAAATGTATAAATGGGATCTCAAAAGCAAATATTTGATTAAGTATTTGTTAGCTTTTGGAACCTTAAACATAAAGGAAATGCATTCACAAGTATAGAAATAAACATACAATGATACAACTATGATAATAGTAAAAAACCATGCATGAAAATATGATAGAATATTGATACAATGCTCTAGAAATGCTCATATAGAAAGCTCACAAAAATTACAATGCTCCTCTCATAGAGTTTGCAACTCCTCCATGATAGAAAAATGGAGCTACATTGCTACTACTAGTAATCACATTTTTGCACTACTTTGACTCACTCATAATCACTCACAATGAGGCCTTTATATAGAAATATAGATTACTTGCATCTCACTCAACCCTAAGAATCATGTACATGTGGACTACATGCACATTTACATCATTGCACATTCTAACACTTGTGCATTTATTCTATTACACTAATAAAGTAATAACTCCTAATATAATCCTAAACTAAATATGTACCCATGAGGGTACATTAGAAAATAACCAAATGATGTAATAGCCATATTTTCCAACACCCCCATGTATTACATTATTTGGTTTGAAGACAATAGTCTTCAATATGGATCTTTGACTCTTGAGTAGTCTTAATCTTGATGTGGTTCCTTGTTGTTGTTTTTAGTTTACCTTGCATTGCATTCCCCCTTGATTTGATGCCTCTTCTTCTTCTTTCTTGTTGTTGGTTTCAATTATTGAACTTTCATATGTGGTTGCACTATCACCTGATTTTGGTAACAAAAGTTTTCTTTTGCCTATCTTTTTTGCTATTATCCTTGCTAAGTATAGAAAATTTTGAAAAAACATCATGATAATTTTTTGTGTTAGTAGAACTTGAAGTATTAGTACTACATGATGCTTGAAATGTTTTCTCTAGGAATGATTCATCTATATTTATTTTTAATTTGAGTATCTCAATTAGTTCTTTTTGCTTTGAAACCACTTCTTTGTGAAATTGAAGTGAGAATAATGCCATGCAAAGAATGCTCCCAAAAACTAAGGGTACTGGAATATCTTTCTTTTCATTCTCAATTGCTTCAGTAAGTCTAGCATGAAGGTAAAATTATATTTAGTAAAATCTTCTTTTAGTACCTCATTATAGATCAATATTGAACCAAGATCTAAGTTCTCGGTCTTATTCAGAAGATTCTTGATTCCTGATTTAATAATATTAATCTTTTCCGTTCTAATGGTGTTGTTCATGCTATTATTTATTTCATTCTTTGAGGTTGACATCTTTATTTTTTTCATTTTTGTTTGGGTCTTGTAGTATTAACCTTTGTAGTAGTCTTCCTTATTAGTAATGAGATACTATAAATATGATTCACCTCTATCACTTGCAATCAATTACTTGTAGAAAGCTATTAGAAATGCAATCTTCAATAATATGGATTTAAAACTTGATGCAATGATAGGTTCTAAACTTCTAGAAATTCAATTTGAAGTAGGATTCCTTATGTCTCCCTAATTAGAAGTTTTAGAAATATTAAATTTGTTTTTGCAAACTAATTTTTTCTTACTACTCCTTATATTTCCCTATATTAAGAGTTTGCAACTATTCTTTAGAAGCAATGGAAATTATATAAATGCTTCTAGTTTTACTCTACATCTTATAAAACCAATATTTTGTTCTAGAGATATTTTTAACACCTTATTGCTCCTATTAATTTATCTAGAATGTTTAATAAAACTTGATATCAAACTTGCAATATAATGATGAATGTTTCTCACCTTCTTACTTCTGATTTGCAAGTTGTTTGTATGCAGTTTGCAAAGGCTAATTTCCTTTTTTCTCTTCACCTTGCTTGTCAATGTTTTCTCCTTGTAAAAGAATTGTTTTCCTTTTCTCTCTTCAACCGAATGTTGGCTAGATACGTGCTCTACTCTTCACACTTCAAATTTGTTGACATGTGCACTATTTTGGGCTTGAACTCTCTCTCTAAAAATAATCTTCTTCTAGTACGTAGTCATCTATCACTTGTTGGTTCTACATGCACTTGTATGGCAGGTTTCCACATAGTTTAAGAACTGCATCATATTCCTTCAATATCTTCGATACAAACATGGTCTCTCCTCCTTTTTTTACATATGTAGGAACCTTATTTACTTGGTGCAATCTAATATGGAAGTTCCAAATGGCACTTATCCTCTTCACCTTCTTGAAAACATTTATAATTGCACCTCCTTGTAGTTCTTATGACATGTGGGGGTTGTTCTTTGAAAATATTTGTTCAGCTCCTTCTTTCAATGCTTGTTACAAGTGGTACTCATCTTCTTACTCCTTAGTGGTTCATGGCTATTATAGATGCTCTTACCTTCTAGTGTTATGCATAAGCACGAAACATCATAAATTTGCTATATTTAGGATTTTTTAAATTTTAAATTTGCTAATTTTGGAACCTTTCACTGGGGCCCATTCACCCAAAATTTATAAGGTGGAAGTTTTTTTGGGGTTAATTCAGTCGTCATTAATAATAATTATCCTATTTTTATTTTTATTCATCAACCTCTTTTACCCAATTCCATGGATAGTTCACCTTGAAATTATAAATAATTTTGTTTTTCCCACCCAATTCACCACATATACTTCCCGTATAAATACTGAAGGGGGTACCGATAAACATACATCTAAAATACTTTAACTCAAAAATAGCTCTAAAGAACCAAAAAACCTATTATTAGTTGATATATATATATATATATATATATATATATATATATATATATATATATATATATATATATCGATTGGTTGTAGGGTATTATCAATCGAAAGACATCGATCGATTCCACAAACTTGACAAGGTTGTAGAGGAGTGTTTGTTGGTATAAGCCAATCGGTTGTAGAGGAGTGTCAATCAGCATAAGTTGATCAGTTGCAGAGGAGTGGCAATCGACATAAGTCGATTAGTTACAGAGAAGTATCTATCAGCATAAGCCAATCGATTATAGAGGAGTTTCAATTGGCATAAGCTGCTCGATTACGAAGGAGTTTCTATCGGCATAAGCTGATAAATTCCATAGGAGTTTCAATTAGCATAAGTCAATCAGTTGTAGAGGAGTGTCAATAGGCATAATCCCATTAGTTACATACGAGTTTCAATTAGCATAATTTGATTAGTTGTAAAGAAGTGTTAATTAGCATAAGTTGATCGACTATAGAGAAGTGTCTATTAGCATACGTTGATTGGTTGTAGAGGAGTGTCAATCAACATAATTCGATCGGTTGTAGAGGAGTGTCTATCATTATAAGCTAATAAGTTGTAAAGGAGTATCGATCAACATCAGTCAATCATTTGCATAGTAGTATCTATCGACATAAGCTGATCAATTATAGAGGAGTGTCAATCGGTATAAGCTAATCGGTTGTAGAGAAGTGTCAATCAACATAAATATATCAATTGCAAATAAGTGTCTCTCGACATAAGCCAATTGATTGTAAAGGAGTATCAATCAGAATAAGATGATCAATTGCAAAGTAGTGTATATCAACATAAGCCAATTATTGTAGAGGAGTTCTAATCGACATAAGTCGATCAGTTGTAGACTTGTGTCAATCGAAATAAGTTTATCGGTTACAGAGGCATGTCAATAATTCTAAGCTAATCAGTTGTAGAGGAGTTTCAATCGGCCATGACCGAGCAGTTGTAATAACATTAAAGTGACTATCAGTTATAGAAAGTTATGATGACTGTGACAATAGGTAGAGTATTCTTCTTCCATAGTTTTTTTGTCCAAATATCTTTTCCTTTAGTTTCATAGGTAGTCTAGATGCACTATCTGAAACTATGGTAGACAAGTATCCATGTCATGTTTTTGTGTGTTAGAAGCATTTTTCTTGTCAAAGACTGCTTCTTGTCTGTTAGATGTCATTATATAGGGCAATGTAGGTTCATCTGAAGATTCATATATTCTTTATGGAATTACAGTTTAACCTTGGTTACTTAGAAACGTAAATTATTATTAAGGGAAGTATGCAATTTTCCTTCAATTTCATATTATTTTTCTAACATCTAAAGGTTTTTCTTTACAGATACAATGTCACCTATGAAATATGGAAAGAAAAGAGACTAATATTTTGGTAAAAGGACAATTCTAAAATATTTTACACAAATATCAAAATGCAATGAGGCATCCACATCTACGCAACAAGTAGGTACAAACACCTTTTACCATTAAATCATTATTTTTCTCTATTATTATTAAATATAAAGCCTTTATCTATTAATAGATAAATGATTGTCTACTTATCTACCTCTTTTTAAATGCTTTGTAAAATTGTATTCTGTTAATTCTTTAAAATAGTATCTTTTTACATCCAAAAATGATACATAACACCAAATATTGAATGCAGTAAACATTGTCAACCCTAATATATATCCACTCAAAGATATTCTAGTGGATGATATGGGACCACACTAATAACAACATTCAACAACCACTTCATGAGATGCCTAATATAGAAACATCAACCGAAAAAGGAAATGATAGTACATTTAAAATGCAAACCTTTAGGGAATCTTGTAGTTAAAAATATAAACATCAAAAGATAGTGAATGGACTATTGGAAGGGATTTTAAAAATGAATGGATACGATTATGCCCCTTTATTGAGTGATATGAGATAGAGAAAGTGTGTAGATGTGTTATTTATAGTTGGATGCTGGAAAATGATCATTTGTTGCAAAATAAGAAAGACACAATAGAAAACACTATGGGAAATTTTATATCAAAGAAAAATAAAGTGATGGAACAATTAAGATATCTCATAGGTGGAAGGATGCATCAAAATGTGTGCATGTGAGATATGCACTTGAATACGAAAAAACAATGAAACACCAACAAACTCTCATTGAGAAGGGTGGAACAATCTAGGCCCAATCTTAAAAAGATAATAAGACTGTATTAGCCTCAAAATTTTGTAGTTTACAGTATTCTAAAATGGGTCGACTCATGTTTGATTTTTTTGATTATAAGCAACTTTTTCAACTAGCCAATGTACATAACCTTACCAGTTCCTATTGGTCATATTGAAGTGTATGGAAAATGGTAAAATATCTATCATTGGTTGAGGAGGACATGAGAGAGAATGTAAAAAAATCCAAATTTATTTCACTTTCCATTGATGAGGTAACAGTTTTTGACAACACATATTGGATTTGCATATATTTTTACACACTCCAAAATCATTTGAGACAACCTCATTTGCTAGCACTACATAAGATGATGGAAAATTGTAATACAAAATACATTTTTTATGTTGTTGTAACCAGTTTAAAGGATATTTCTAGAATGGATGAAAAACAAACTACCACAAAGTTAATTTGTGTTAGAGCTGATGGTGCAACTATAATGCAAGGACAAAGGAACGGTCTTTGTGTTGTACTTCAGACATCAATTGCCCCATATTTTATTCTCATTCATTGCATGGCTCATCAAATGAATCTTGCATACAATATTATGAGCACATTTGATAATATAGCTAGAGTGGAAGATCTCGTCCATGAGATTAACTCTTACTTTTCATGCAGTCCAAAAAGGTTTGCAAAGTTTCAACAGTTTTCTCTAGGTGTAACTGAAGGCAGAAAATTATTAAAAGATATGGACACTAGGTGGATTTCACTGTTTCTTCCTGCAAAAAGGGTTTTTTTATAATATCAATCCTTTGTGGGGTTTATGTATGCACATCGTAGGGATGTTGACAAGGCAAAATATTTGCTATTTCGTATGACTGGATTGGAAACTCTTCTCACATTATGTGGTATTGTTCCATTGTTGAAAGAAATGAATTCTTTGATTAAAATCGCACATGAAAGAGTAATTTATATTTTTTATTTCATCAGGATGAGAAAACAAATATGTATGCTTATCGATAAGATATACTTATCTAAAAAAAAAATTAAGGATCCTTTTTTTGATAGTTGGAATACATTAGTTCAATTCAAAGATCCTAATAGCTTTTTAAATTTCAACATCAATGATAATATTTTTTTTTCTATCCATGGAAATATGATTCATTTATATCATTATGAAAAGTAGTTAGATACACTTAAATATGATGTTGAACAAGTACCCGTAACACATTGCGGATTTGATGAGATTTTGGATAGTACTAAGAATAAATTGAAAAGAATTGCAAAAATATTAACAAGTGAAATAAAAGATTGTTTTCATAGAGATGAGACACTTAAGGTCATGGTTATTGTTAATCCTATCTTCTGGAATCCTTGTCTTACCATAGTAGTAAAAGTGAGTTGTTTTAAAAATATATGAGCACTCTTATGACACATTTCTCTAAACGTGGGGAAGTAAATGGCATTGAAATCAATGGTATTCTACACAAAGAACTTCTAAGACAACAATCAACCAATTTTGGAATAACAATGATTAATCAAATTGTACATTTCAAAAACCCACATGAGACTAGTTCCATCATGCATTTCTGGCAAAAATTGTATCGAAGTAGTGTCTTAAAAGAAACTCTGAGTGAATACTTTATTTTATATGAATTATGTCAGACAATGATTTTGGGATCTATTGAAGATGAAAGGATTTTCAGTGCACTATATTTTTTTAAATTGAAATTTCGTAACAGGTTGGATAAAAATTTGGAAAATTGTTAGAGAATGTATGTGTCATCCTACGATTTGGGTAAGTTTCCCTATGACAGAGCTTTGACATATTGGAAGTCCCTAGTGGACAGAAGATGTCTCACTAATACTATTGATAATGACGATAATGATTCAACTTGTAGTGATGATGAGATTATGTAAACGCAGAATTCACAAATGATTCCCAGTTCTTTTAGAGAAGTCGACAAGACTTTGTATCAACTTCTAGCAATGTAAAATTTTAATGAGTTAAACAAATTCATATAATCAATGAATTTCCGGATTTGATATCATTTGTAAAATTTCTATGATTTCAAAAAATTCATATTATCAATGTTTTTTCGTATTTAATATCATTTGTAAAATTTCAATGATTTGAAAAAATTTATATAATCATTCTATAATAAATGATTTCTCGTATTTGCTTTTTAATGTTATTGACTATCTATGTTGACAAAATTTTATGATTTATGCTTTAGCTTTGAGTTAAATAGCAATTTGAAAACCATGCATGCATACATAATTAGTAAATATTTCTTCTATAAAGTGTTGTATGTAGTCTAGAATAGTAGAAAGCACAATGCATTTAGCATAAATCTAAATTTACAAAAACAAAAATACAATACAATAATGCTTTGTTATTGAATTAACTGTCTATGTTGACAAAATTTTATGATTTATGCTTTAGCTTTGATTAAACTGGAAATTTGAAAACCATGCATGCATACATAATTAGTACAATTTTCTTTTACAAAGTGTTGTATGTAGTATAGAATAGTAGAAAGCACAATGCAATTTAGCATAAATCTCAAGTTACAAAAATAAAAATTCAATACAATAATGCTTTGATATTGAATTAACTATCTATGTTGACAAAATATAATGATTTACACTTTGACTTTGATTTCTAACCCAACACTAGAAGCTTCCTGTACACCTATAAAATTACCAAAAGATATAGCTTCGAATCCGAAAAATTACTTTGTTGCTTCTCTTTGTGGTCTAGATGGAAGAAAAAAATTTTGACCCAGGAAGCATTGACCTCGCATTTGAGGTTGGCATGGTGGAGGAGGGGGCGGCATTGAATATTGACTTTCATGATGCAATTTTTGTATAGGAATTTAAAAAATCAAAATAAAAATTGATTACAAAATTGGTTATAACACTTATCTACCAAATAAGAGACCTCTTGCGTAGCCACAACTACAAATGGAATGTGGGTACATTGTACATATAAAAACACAATATAAAATTTAATTAAAAATAGTTAAATTTGGTAACAAATTTTGTGAAGGCAGAATGTAAAAATTACTTCTTGAAGATGAGACCTCTTGCGCAACAATACCCATTGGTAGTGGATGTGCAATTGGAGGTTGTCGAGGATTAGGAGAACTAGATCTTGTGCATTTTCTTGTTCTTTTTCTTAATGGAGGTATTGTTTCCTCCGTAGGTGTTTCAGAGTCTCCTGATTCCTCTGGATTATAACCTCTAAAAGCATAATCTTTCTTTGAAGAGGAAGAAGATACCCTTTTTTGTATTTTGTATAAAATGTTAAAATAATAAAAATGAAAAACATATAAAAAATAAAAAATTATTAGTTTAATATTAACTAAAAATTACCTAAAGTTGTTGTTCTATCATGGTTGCAGTGCTAGGGCTGAGTTCTAAGAAGTTGGTACTGCAATGTTCTACAAATTATAATAAGATTCATAAAAAAACCAAGAATGTAGTGCATGTTCTTATTTTTGTTGAAGGTGAAGCGTCGGTTATCATGTTTTTTATATCCATTCTAATCCGATGTGAGACATAGGTAGACCAGTCGAATTGTTGGTGTGCAATACAATGAACCAAATATGCCAAGGCCCACATCAGAATTTATGTCGGTCTTCCTTGCAAAATGAGTCTGGCTAGGAAGAATTCACAACATACACGAAGAAATGTCCTAAATATCTAGTATAGTCAAACCTCTTCTAGACTTGGTAGCCGTAATCGCAAAAAAAAACAAATCAATAATTGTAAACCCTAGAATTTAAATTCAATTAAATAATAAAAATATGTAGGTTTACCTTGAAAAGAAGAAAGTTGCACATTAAAGATAGTCTCCAAGTAGATTTTTTCATCATCAGTTAAAGTGAATTTCGATGTGACTAGGTCACAACTGGTGTGATGCAATGTTGGCAATTTGGCAACGTTAGAGGTTGTGAAATAAAATACGACATTTTTGTTGTCAATGATAACATTTACCTTACCCAAATCAATGTCGTAACCTGCAATTATCTTCTCTAGTAGTTTAATGTTTGTTTCAAACTGCGATATCAAAACTAGACCCCAAAGACCAGAGTCTTGGACCCATGACATGTCGTAACCTAGTGTTGATAAAATTTCAAAAATTAGGGGGCAAATAAGGTTTTTGAAATTAATTTTTGACATTGCAAGGGTGATAGGGGATGCCATTGGGTTATTTTATTGTGTACAATGGAATATGGATCAGGAGGCAGGGTGTAAGGTATTGGAAACTTGATGAAAAACATCATAAAATGGTTCAAACAGAAGAAAAGGATTAAAACAACATTAAAAAAGGTGAAAAAATAACTATTTATGCCTTTATATATACTTTTTTGAATGAAACCATCGAATAAATAATTGACATGTGGCATATACATGTAATATTTTAATGGATGATTGACATGTGGTATAGATGCAATGCATCATCAATGCAACTAATCGGTTGTGATGTAATCGATCGGGTGTGCTACAATCGATCAAATTTGTTGCAATCAATTAGCTCTATTGCATTCGATAAGTATTGGTACAATGGATCAGCTTGGATGCATCTGATGGGCACTGGTGAATTGATCAGCTTTGTTGCAACTAATTATGATGGGCACTGGTGTAATTGATCAGCTTTGTTGCAACTAATTATCATTACAACAAAAAAATTATTATTGCTGCAATTGATTGTCATTGCTGCAATCGATTGACTTTGTTGCATTCGATCAACATTGCTACAATTGATCAACATAGTGCAACCGATCGACATTGCTGCAACCGATCGACATTACTACAACTGATCAGGATTTCTACAATCAATTGGCATTACTAAAACTAATCATCATTTTTTGATCGATATATCTATAGCCTATCGATATTTTTTGGCCATCATATCTACAACTGATCATCTCAGACTGATTAGCATAGCTTTTTCCTTTCAATATTATTCTATAGGCATAGACTGATCGACATAGCTTTTTTTTTCAGTATAAAGCCTTTAATTTTTTTGTATAGTGCTAGAATTTGACAATCAATATTCATAGCCTCAAACACAGAAAAATTCACCATATTTTGAAAAATTTTGGTGAAAAATGAATGTAATTCGCCATTTATCCTTGGACATGATTCATCAGGATTTCAATAAAATTTTCTTGGATTTTATAAATAGATTTCAGGGTTGACCTTTCTCCTTAGACCTCTAAATCTTCAATCCTCATTTTTCTACAACAAAGAATCAATACTTGCATGAGGAAAGTAATTTCATATTTCAAGTAACGAATATGAAGTTCTTCTCTATCTATTTTAGGAAGCTTCCCACATTCTAAGAGTTAATTTTCTGCAACAAAAAAAACTTAGATGATAGTAACCAAATGGTTCTCCTAAAAACTTCTTTTATCTCTTATAATAAAATATTAGAGATAATAAAAATTTCTATAACTCCATGAGAAACAAACTTCACTAGTTGGATTGCCAATATAGTGGAACAATGTTGAGTTCTATTCTTCACAAGCGTTACAACTCTTGTGGAAAAACTCTAGCTAAATCTATCATGTGGCTTTCTCTATTTTCTATTATTCTACCTAGAGCTACTTCTATCAAAAAATCTAATGTGATGGTATTTGAATTCAATGATGCACTATGGCTGATCCAGTTTGCAAATACTCAACAATAGTACTTGTGGCTTTCCTTTGATCCACCATGGTTGTGATACCACTATTAGCTTTTGGAGCTTTAAACATAAAGGAAATGCATTCACAAGTATAGAAATAAACATGCAATGATACAACTATGATAATAGAAAAAAACCATGCATGAAAATATGATAGAAGACTTGATACAATGCTCTAGAAATGCTCATATAGAATTCTCACAAAAATTACAATGTTCCTCTCATGGAGTTTGCAACTCCTCCATGATAGGAAAATGGATCTACATTGCTACTACTGCTACTCACACCTTTGCACTACTTCGACTCATTCACAATCACTCACAATGAGACCTTTATATAGAAAGATAGGTTACTTGCCTCTCACTCAACCCTAAGACTCATGTATATTTGGACTACTATCACATCCTAATTTTTACCTCTTTCTTGTGTTTGCAACATATGGCTTAAGGCTTGATTTCTTAGGAGTGATTATGAAATAGAAATTGTTATTATGCTTTTCTAACTAAGGTTTATTTGGTGCTAAACATGAGATGTTAATGGCATTTGAAGCATTTATTTAAGGTGTTTCCTTGTCTCCTTAGTTAGTTGGAAATTAGTTGTTAATATTGATTGATTTAGTTAACTATGGTCTTTAATTAGTGTTAAGCTTGATTAAAGGACAACATTAAAGAGACATTTAATCTAGTGCTATTTTATCCCTAGATTAGTTGCAAGCTAATTGTAATTAACTTAGCTAAATATTAGTTGCTTAATGGTGAAGAAAAGATTAGTTTAAGGGTTATTAGGTGTTTGAATGTGATTGGACCACCTTGGGCACAAATTCAAAGATAACTTAATAACAACTCTACTCTCTAGACAACATTTATTGTGGGCATCCCTCAAGCAATTTTTAATAATAAAATAATGGTTATGGGAGGGGGGTGAGTTCCATTATAAATAGAAGCATTCGGTAAGGCAAAGGGATAGGAAAAATTTACAGAGTTGAGATCAGAGACTATGCTCTCCAACTAAGTTGGATCAAAAATCAAAAATCTCACCATCTCTAGCAAGTTGGCATAGGTAGTCTCAAGAAACCTAGGGAGTATGCTCTTCAGCTTTGCTCGGATCAGAAACTAGATGGTCCTTGAGACTTACCATAGATTCCTTCACCTTGTTGCTTTGCTGAGAAAAAATTTTGTGGAGTAAGTCAAAGTGCTTGAAGTCTCTATGGAGGCTGGATCAAAGAAAGTTTGTAGAAAATTCTAGGTCAGGATGAAGATCCTAAACTATAGGTTAAATGATGAGCATGTTGTTTTGTGTATGTGTTAATGGTATAATGGTAATATTTCTTGTTTTTGAGATTAAGGGTTTGAAATGAACTATGTGTTAGAAGGTTTTTGATCTGAGTTTTATGAGATTTTTCTTGGAAATCATGTTTGGTTTTACTAAAATATAGATGAAGAGGTCTTCTTGAAATAGCTACTGGTCTCATATATATTTAGAATATTGTCTGGGAAATAAATGTAGCTTAGCATGGCTTGTTGATAGGTCTTTAGGGCCAATATGTTAACCTCACACATGCTTAGAATGGTGTCCAAGAGCTAACATATCACTATGAGGTTCATTTTAAAAGGTCAAACAAAGGAGTAAAACCTTGTTTCTAGTAGTACACTATTAGAACCTCCAAAAATTTCATCTTGATGTTGGAAACCAATTTGTGATCTATGATATGTGATCTATGATTTGTGATCTGTGATCTATGATCTATTTGGTTAAATGGTTGGGTTATGTAGATATTAAAGCCCTCTAGTAATATGGCTAGGTAGCCCTGACAATTTAGGGAATGTTTTATTTTTAGTGGCTTGAGCAATCTATGATTTAAATGTTGATTTAAATATTGTAGGTAATGATCGTAAGGGAATGCATAAGTATAGAGTTAAATATACTTTAGCATGAAGACTAAAAGATATTATGTTAAGGGAAATACACCTTTTACCAAAGGTGATATTATGGAATATTGTGACAAAGTAATAAATAAAAGGTGGTATTGTATGGAATATTGTGTGGAATAAATATAACGATGAGTCCAAAGAAATTAGTTTTAAATATTGGGCTAGGATAAATGCACCCAAAGAAACTAATATAGCGAAATAAAATCAAATATGGGGAAAGCACCCCTATTTAAATGTCCACTTGGTAGACATAATAATTAAAAGGGTCAAAAGCTAATTGACCAAAAATGAATATCTTGGATTTAATGAAATTAAATTGGGTCAAGATATGTGAGCATAAAAATATTTGATTTAAAATACTCTTGGAAGGAGTATAAGCCATTAGAGTTAAATACCATAAATATTATTGGGTCTTAAATATATATTTAATTGTAAGGGTTTTATGTGTTTAAAGAAACGAGATTAACACATACCAATATTATTGGGTCTTAAATATATATTTAATTGTTATATGGGAAAAAGGGTCTAAACAATAATATTAGACCCATTATCTTATAAAGACTCAAGCTTAGGAATTTAGCTAAAAGCTAAGTTCAAAAAAGGAAAATAAGTATTTAAAAGAAAAAAATAATTAAAAAAAACATCACAGGTAAACTTAACCATTTATTGAGTTATTTAAGGGTTAAGATATCCCTAGTCTAGTACCATGGAGTTATGACACAAACATATTATATATGAATAATTATCCTATGTCCCAACTTAGAGAATTAATCTATAGTTGGAAAAAGGATTGGCTTGCTCTAGATGACATATAGGATATGGTGTGTTTGGTTATATGAGTATAAGACAAAGCTTATGATTTAAATAGCTTTATCACAGAAGGTTAAGTCACTATGATGATTGCTTTTAGACAGGCTATGTAAGATGAAATTATGTTAAAATCCCTTGAAGAACATGATTATGTTTAGGCCAAAAAGGGTTGAATGAAAGAGTTTTCTCCTTTAATGTTGTGATGATAAGTTGTGTACAAAGTTTGTTTAAATGTTATTTCTGGGTGCTAATGTCTTAAAGAATTAGACAGCCTAGTATAGAATGATTTTTTTTACATTGTGGTGATTACAATGAAATGCATAAATAGAAACCATATAGTTACAAATCATGCATATGATAAATATGGAATTAAGTAATATAAAAGCATAATCTAATATGGGGGAAATGGTAATTGGGTTGCATTTCTTGGGAACTTATGGGGGTTCCTCGTGGCCATGACAATGAATGCAGTTAGTATAGATTCAAGGGCATGTATTTTGTGTGATGGGATATGGGATGAAATGAGGAAAGATAAAAGTTTCATTCTTAGGAAAGTATGGGATTTCCTACTCTTGAATTGTGTGAATGTTGTTTTTTTACAAATGCTTAAAGTATTTGTTAAAGAGCTTGTTTGCATTCTATGGATTACTACTGCATGACATTGTGTGATTAGTTATGCACAATCATAAATGGATTGTCCTGATCCCTAAATTACCCAACTACTTAGTACTGGTGGAAATGAGACAACTAGTACCTGACATTCCTGATGAACCTGAATTGAAGTGAAGACTAGAAGAAGCTAAATCTACATTCAGTTTTGTAAAAATATCATTGTACTACAAATATTACCTAGATGAAAAAGCTTTGTAATAGATTCTAGGAGCTTGTGATTTAAGCTATGAGCATGATTGAAGATTGTAGTTTCCAAATACCTGATTATGTACAAAGGATATGAGCTATGTAATTACATTGAAGATTATGTATATTGGAAATACATGTTTTGTTTATATGTTATATTATGTTATTAGAATGCTTTAGTATATGCTTTAATTACATTTGAAGTAACTGATATTTACTTTCTTATGAGCATAAATGTGGTATCTATGAATGATTATAAGTGTTTCCAAGAGTACTTAAATGAAAACCAAAGAGTGGTAATCAATGAGAAAAATGTTAGACAACAATATGTCTATGCGAATCTGTTTGATGATTCCCTTAACAACCATATGTAACATGGTTAGATGGTTAAGCATTGCACCTAAAATATTATCTTATTGTTAAACAATGAGTAGTCAACAAGGCATATGCTTTTGGTTAGGTTGAAAGACACCTATGGTTGAGACAGTTTAACATGGGGTTAAAAAATGGAAATGTGCGTTCTGGTTGAAACAAGACTGGAAAATTCTTGTTGATCATTATGGGACACTGGCCACTCCCATGCACATGGATAGACTCTGATCAAGTTGATTCCTGTGTGGTGCACAACCTTGAACTCATGTGATTACTTGCTCAAATGGAAATCATATAAAATACTCTCATACATTACTTAAGGTTGTAAGTAAAAACAAAAAATAAATTCGATGGGTAATATGGTTAGTTTTTGGTTAGGTGAAAACGGGTTATTACAACTACATGCACATTTACATCATTGCACATTATAACACTTGTGCATTTGTTCTATTACATTAATAAAACAATAACTCCTAATATAATCCTAAAAATATACACCCATGAGGGTACATTAGGAAATGACCAAATGATGTAATAGCCATATTTTCCAACAGTATTTATGGGAATCCATCCCTTTCTACATATTATGGGTAATATGGAAAGACAAAAATGAATTAATTTTTAAAGGGAATGATAGTAAAATTGGAGTACTAGTAACCAGAATTATTTGGGGGATAGTTTCAAATACAAAATAAAACTACAAAAGAACAAAATCATAGAAAACTAGTTGGTTTAGACCTTCTCATGCTGCAAAGAATGGATCTCCAAGCTCTATAGGCACAGATATCATCCCTAAAGTATGTATACCCATGACCTAGTACCCAACTCTATTTTTTATGGTTCTTCAAAGTCTAATCTAGGAATGCTCGCTATAGGGGAATAATTTTCTAATATAAGACAAGATTTCTTCTCAATTATAATATTTGTTTGAGGTAAGCTTTCAACAATGTAGCTGAAGCGATTGGTTGTGAAGTTGGTATCAAACTGGTAGCCAAAAATGGTATCCAAAAACTACATGTTTATGGGGACTCTAAATTGTTAACCTCTGCTCTCACCAATCAAATAAATTTGTAATCACTGCAATTAAGGATCATCTATGCATGCATCAAGGATTTGAAATCCAAATTCATTCAAGTCATTCACTCCCACTTCAAGAGGAAGTTTAAAAATGAATCAGATGTTGTAGCCAATGTGATTATATACTCAACACGCATGAAGCTTTATACCAGTTGTCATAGAGATAATGTAGCATATAAAAGAAGAGATATGAAAAAGGATAGACAAGGTCTACAAAAATATATCGGTTTAGGATAGTGAAGTCAGTGAATGTGAGATGAAAGACTCTAATGACAAGGATGACTTCGAGCATTCAGTTTGGAATTTTGATTGAAGAATTTAGTGCTGCCACTATGATTAGATATATATAAGATAAGGATGATAGTAGCAAGACCAGTATTTTTGGTCTTTTTTGTAACTGATCTTAGTTGGTTTGATCAGCCAACAGTCCTTTTTTTCTTGACTAATTTTTCATAATTAGTACATATATTTACTTTTATAAAAAATAAAATAAAATAAAATGAAATATATTGTGGGCACCCACGAGGATCATAAATAATCACTATATTATTTGTAATAATAATTATAATTGTTTCATGCAATGAATGGGGTGATGGGGATATTTATACCAATACCAAAACCCCAATTACGTAAATGAATTTAACCTAATTCGAAATAACAAGAGGGATTTAAGCTTAATTACAAGTTAAAATTTGGGTTTAACCATTTTCCAAAGGGATTAAATAATAAAATATTATAATAAACTAAATATAATTGTATAATGATTACTTATAGGCCTATACAATATTACATCATACAATGTTGGCCTTGGTCATAAGTTAGATTACACTTTCAACAGATTTAGTGTAGCTTATAGTTGATTTCAGGTAGTTGGTTCTTGGTTGTCTGAAATTTTATTTTTCAAAAAAATGTTGTATAATCACTTGTTGCTATTGATTAGAAACTAGCATACCCAATGGAAGTTGCATAAATAAATCAAGTGGAGTCAAAGATTGATTAGGTAGGGTCAAAGTCTAATTTGGTTGAGCCATGTTTATAATCACATTGTTAGAAGGTGAGTTTGGTCTCTTTCCTTTGTTCATATTCTTAGTTTTATGAGACTTGTATTTCCTCTAATCCTTATATCTAAATTATGGTATTAATTTTCTTCTTCTTAAAAGCTTTCCTCTGATAATAAATCAATTTAGCAAAATCAGTGCCTTTTTTTATACACAATATCTATATCTAGTTTCATAAAATTTTAACTTTTGACTTTTTTTTTCAACTAACTAAATTTGGATTACAAGTATTAATCAATTGGAGGATGAATATGTATCTTTTATTAGTGTTTCTATACAAAAAAATACTAGGAGGATTGATTTTGGAGGCCAAATTTAAAAAATAAAAATAAACTTTGTTTATCCTTAGTGAAATACTCTCAAAAGAATGGGTGAGTGGATTGCACTTATAGCCTTGGATCAAATCATACTTATGGACAGTAAAATTTACAAATTTGATGAAAGTTTTAAGCTTTCACTCTTTCACAACAAATTGTATCCTTACTAAAATTACAGATCACACTTTAGTAAATAGTCAAATTTTGAGTGATAATTACAAGTTTCATGAAGTAAATCACTAGGTATTTATGATTCACAATTTAGGTATTTAGTCAAATCCTAGTTTTATATGGAGAATGATATTGTCAATCCTTATAAAACCAAAAAAAAAAGATCTAACAACAAAATAATGAAAAATTATTCAAGGATTGATGAAATTTTTGGATCTAAGCAAATGTTTTGGGTTCATTCAAAAACAAAGTTGCTTTGCATGAATACTCAATGAGTTCTAACATACTTAGAAGATATTACAATTAAACTCCCAAATAAGAATGCAAAAACATTAGAATTGAAGATAATATAAGCATATAAAAATATTATTTTTGGGCTTTACCAAATTTATTGTCTCACAAATATTTTTTTGGATTTGATAAGATTACATTCTGTAGACACCAAAATCTAGCCACTTGTCATCCATCCATAGTTTCCCTCCATTATTTATGTATATTTATTTAATATGTATTTAAATAATAATAATTATTATATATATATATATATATATATATATATATATTTAATAAATATATTTATATTTATATGAATTAATCCCAGCCATCCATCATGACTTAATCCCAGCAATTCATCTACCTTAATCCATACCACCTATCTAGATTTAATCTCCGTCCTCCATCATGGTTTAATCTTGACCACACAAATTATGTCGTTGAAACCCTAACATGCCCTAGGAGAGATTATAAAGAGGGCTTATTTTGATGACTCAACCCCTAAGTTTTCCTGAAGTCTTTGGCCTTGAATACCCTAAGTTTTTTAAGTCCTCAAGCATCCAAGTATTCTCACCACTTTCATTCTCCCTTGCTCATCATCACCTCCATATCCATCATCATCCACTTTGCATGAACCAGATATGCTTTTACAGATTCTATTTCAACTCCTCGAGCACCTCTAGGCATTTCCTGTTAACCTTTGAGTGCCTTTGGGCACCTCCCACCATTACCGAGCGCCTTTAGGTACCTTCCATAATTGAGTGCCTCTAGGTACCTCCTACCATCGTCAAGTTCTTTTGGGTGTTCATAGCCCTAGTTCTATAGTCTAGCAATCCCTCGAGTGTTGCTAGGTTATCTGCACACCAAATACTGCAACAATGATGAAGAACAGAGAATAGTGAATTAATGTGACAAGGTAATTTATTTATTGTGTTTATTGTTTATTCTTTAGATCTATTTATAGCTTCATTTCTGCAACTAGGGTTAGTAATTTTCTTATTGAGGGTCTCACATAGTGGAGCCCTCATAGATATTATTGACTTTTTGTTGTTGTTTGCTATTTGCAGGTTTAGAGATCAAGTTTATTGGAAGTTGTTGAAGCATTTGAGTGGTTCGACCTATGGATATCTGAAGCCCACTCACCTTACTATTGAGATCAAGTCGAGCATGAAGACACCACCCTTATTTGTTAGCTAGGGTTTTAGAGAACCCTAGCATATTGAAATTATTGTATTGAATAATAAAGCATTGTAAACCCCTCTCTAGGGTGCATTTGGTTGTAATATCAAAGATCCACCTAGAAATAAGAATAAAATTTTATTTTTGTGCAATCATTTATGTTTATTCTGTTTTATTCATTCATTTATTTAAGTATATTTTTTGGTGTTTTTTGATTTCGTATCTACACATTCAAATTTGTGGTGTAAAATCTAAGACCTAAAATGATGAAATCTAATCAATGTAAGAAGATTTGCCAAATTAATTTCATGACAAAATCAACCCAATGGTCCCACCAGGCATGCCAAAACTATTAATCTATAAGAATGCTTGATTTTACTATGTGCCAAATCTAGAACTAAAACCAATCCCAAAGCACTTCAATATTTGTTGTCTTATACTAATACCATTTGGAGGGTATTGTTACCTCAGGATCCATGCCTTGGGATTTATGCTAAGCATAACCATTGATATGTTGTCTTGTAGTATGATTCACTTCTTGGAAACATGGTGAATTGCTTCTTGATATGCCATATGAATCATAGTTTAACTTACCATGAAAATTATTCCCAAATCTACTATGTGAATAGAATCCTTCCAAAAGAGTAGAATTTCCTCCAATTTCTTAGGATTTTAGGTCTTATTCTTCTATAACCAAGCAATTCAAATACTTTGTAACTTTTTGTAAATTTCTATAGTGATTTTGTACTTTGAACTATTTTGATTTTAATTTTATCCCCTTCCTTCATGACTAATTTTACCTCTTAAGTGTAATGGTAGTAATTAATCTACTATAATATTCCATGAAAGTAGATAATTTTGAGTGCTTCAAAGCCTTATATCCCAAGTTGATGAAGTACCTACCATATTTTAATATATTTTAAACTAAATCATGTTTTCATAAAAAAGGGTAAAAAGAACTCTTGAATCATCTTTTGGATCTCATATGCTACTTGCTTGAGGTCCTCTACCGCAAGTAGATTACCAATAGAATCCAAAATCTAGAATATTAATCACATTAATTTTTAATTTTTGAACCTTTATAAGCCAAAGAGGCTCAAGCAAATACTTGTAGTTTTTGAAAACAAATAATATAACTCTTTACCCAAGAATTTGACCAAAACAATGTACAATCCCCTTGTTGATGAACCACCTAATAGATTTTTGACTAAGTACAAGCTCAATAATGTGAAGTTTCATGTTATCAAACTCCTTGGTAGGGTTTGTTTCCACAATAACTTTAGTACATCCACAAATTTTATATTATTTTAAAGTAATATTTTTTACTAACATATTCCTTAATCTTTGAATAATCTCCAACCAAAATTTTCCCGTATTTCCAAACTCATAAATATATAATTTGCAATCATCTCTCAAACATTATTTCCTCTACAAACCCTATACAAAGGGAAAATACGTAAATCTATAACATTATTTCCAAATAAAATCTCTTTGAATTTTGTGAAACTTAGATGTTTTACCTACTAATAATATTGATAGTGACACCATATATATGATAGATTGCAATATGTCCTTTATGAGTTGTAATGTTCCAACTTTAGTTAAGAACTTACCTCTATAATCAAGTAGACAAGATTTCATTCTATCCAAAATTGAGTCTCAAACCTCCTCTTTTATTTTATCATAGAAAGAAATACCTAGATATGTTAATGGTATTTTATTACTTTAAACCCTAAATCTCCATAATAGTTTATTATAAATTAAGGGTAGTATTTTTTTTTTAAATTTAGATTTTATCATATTAACTAATTATCCAATAGTCTTCTCATAGCATCAGTATTGATTTAAATTCCATAGCCTTATTGATTGAAGGATGACTAAAATGAAGAGCATCATAAATAAATTAGAAACTAGAAATGTTCAACTTTTTCCTTTAAGAGAGATATTCCCTAATGCTTATTATGGAATTTTATCCTAGCCTCATCAACTACAACCAAGATATCCCTATTTATTAAAAATTTATAAAAAATCCACCAAAGCCATACGTCATGTCAAGGTGGAAAGAGAAAATTGCCCTTGAAACTACCTCATTGATGTTGTCCCTGTAAATTTTTTATCTTTATATGATAATTGATGGAATGTTTTACAAAATACCATCCTAACCCTCCTTATATTACATAATTTTTTATAGATTGTCTTTGAAATAATTGATTGTTTTGCTCCAAATCTCTTCTTCTTCCTTGATAATTTTGCTATTTGGTGTTAAAACATTTTAATTTGGTGAAATGGTAAATTTGTTCTAGCAATAACATGAAAAATGGTATTTGTATCGCCTTCTTAAATCCATGTCTCCCTAGATTTTGTTCCTTGTATGAATTTTCCTTTTGTATTATGCTATGATAATCAAGAAGTAATTATTTTTCTTACACAAGCATGTTGGTCAATTTCATCAATTTTAATTATCTCTTTTAATCATAAGCATGGATTTTATTTCCTCTATCCTTTTAAATATATGAAAAAAGATATGAAATTCCATATCTTCATCCACCCCTTTAGACATTTCATATTTTAAAAAACTTATACAAATATAGTCCTTAAGATTTACTTTATCCCACCACTACTTAACCATTTGGAAGATATCATAGTATCTGATCCATATAAATATAAATAAAATGACTTTGGATTATAATTATTGAGTATATCACATCTCAAAAGAGTTTTTTTATGATATAATCTTGCTCACAACCAAATATCTAAGGATATTTCATACACTCTTTGTAAAAAATTATCATATAACAAAAAATTATCAATTTTTTACAACATAAGATTTCCTAATACATATGTTATCCTACATACATTAAAATACTAAAGTAACAACATCCCAAAGGCCATTTAAATTGGCAAAGTAAAACCCTTCATTGATCTATATAAACTAGGAATACTACCCTATTTTCTAGTGTTGAGATTGCTTCAAGAATATAGAGATTGTAATTATGAACCATCATTAAATTTGGCATGAATAAGTTCACGTCCTTTCATCATCTCTCTTGAAGATTAATTATTTTTGTATTGTATATATTTATGATTTCACTTTTTAATATTTTTCTCTTTCTTGACCAATAACTTGATTACTTATTACTTCTAGTAATTTTCCATCATATTTGTAATTGTCACATTATTATAGCACCTCCTAAGGCTTCCATAACAAAAATTTCTAGACAATCCCTCATATTATGCATCTTCTTAAAGACATCCTTAAATTACTCACTTTATATTTGTGTTTCTTATATTAAAATGAATTTAATAGTTTTACAACTTACTAACTCCTCTATAAAGGTTTCATTAAATTAATGTGGATTATATAGGGAGTCACTTTTGAAAAAGAATTTTTTTTAATTGGTGTTATTATAGGAAAAAAATCTAGCTATATTTCTTCATTATAAAAGAGATGGTAGCATTAGCTTCATTTTGTATCAAATATATAATGATTGTTTAATTAATTAGAAGAGCTCAAAAATAAGGAGCTAATTCCATTCAATGTTTTAAATGCATAAGAGGTTGTTTTTGCTTCTATAGGTTGCTAGGAGTCTTATTTTATATCTTCATCATGTATATACCACCAAATACCTAGGATATTCTACTATTTTATAAGATTATTTTGTCATATCTTCTACTATGGATCTTCCACCAACTACCTAGTAAGATTCCACTTATGATATTGATCAAATAAGTGGTATCTATTAGAATTGATTAGATCCTTAAATCCTGGAGAGAAAAAGGTCCTGATAAACTAAATCTAGAAAAATAGTAATACAGAATCAAAGGAAAAAAAGGAAGAAGATAATAGATACACACATGATAGGGGTTAATATTATACTCTCTAATATTATCCCTTTTCACATGGATCATAATACATTATGATCCATGTATAAAGGGATAATATTAGAGAATATAATATTAATCCCTATCAACACATAACACAATATTTCACCTGGGAAACCCTTACGGGAAAACTCTAGCATAGTAATATCTCCTTATTGTATAAACCTAACCGTCTCCAATACAATAATGTTCATCTCTCATCTCACATCAAACCCTGATGCAAGTGCAATTAAATAACAACATAAGAACATATTTTACAATACCATAGGTAAAAAGCATGGATTCAAATATTTAACCCTAAACAGCCTATATGGGTCTAAAAATAGCTTAAGAAACCCTAAAAATTTCATTGGGGTCACTGCCCTTAAACCCTAGCGAGGATATATGGAGAGTGTCCAATACCATTTAGAGTTAACCCCACCATAATAACATGGAAAATATTCAATATATTTCCAATATTTTTTGCTTCTATTGGTTGTTGGGAGTTTTATTTTATATCTTCACTATGTATATGTTGATGAATACCTAGGATATTCTACTATTTTATAAGAGTCTTTCACCATATATTCTACTATGTATCTCCCACTAACTACCTAGTAAGCTTCCACTAATGAGACTGGTCAAAGTGGTATCTATTAGAGTTGATTAGATCCTTAAAGTCTGGCCAAAGATTATATTCGATACCAACTATTTTTTTTATAGTCAATCCATAGTTATCAAGGAAATCTACCATGCAATATCCTTCTTAAAAGATATGCTACCATGAGATGAAATTAAATAATGGTGTCAACTAAAGATCTTATGTGATAATATTAAGTTGTTTCTAGTCCTAGGAATAACCTTTAGTTATTGCTCCCATAATAGACTTGGATTCCCCTTCAACAACTAACTTACAAATGCCTAATTATACCATGTGTTGGAGACCTACTAGAATGATAATTTCAACCTTGTTACTAGGCAAAACATTGAGATACATTGAAACAATATTAATAAATCTACCCTTATGGATATGGAGAATTGTGCTTGCTCTCACTAATCTAGGATTTTCCTTAGAGATCTCATAAAAATTAAATTTTGACATATATAGAAGGGAGGCTTCCATGAATTATTATGAAATGCAGTGTTGGGGAAAAATTTAACTTCCCTTATAGACTGTCACACCGTTGAATTTTCTTAATCCAATCAACATTGTGGGCTTTGGTAGATCCACATCTTCTACTTAGAAAAGAACTATATAATGCTTCTAACAAACCGAGTAAGGTAAGGAAACCCTAAAATGAGCTTATACTGTTAATTTTTGTGCTCAACTAGATTTAAAAGAAAATAAAATTTATTCAATATTTGACCAAGAATTACAAGACCCACTAATATGCTCCTATCAATAGATCGGTGCCTTGTCCATTATTAATTGTAGCAAAGTATTTAAATGATTTTATAAGAAAAAAAGAAATAGATAGAAGAAATTAGTTGATTATATCCATTTAAATGATGTAATAGATATAACAAAGTGTCATTTACACATTCAAATAATGTAACATGCAAATGTGACAACAAACACAATTGAACACAATATTTCCCAAAGGTGGAAGTAGATTGTATTCATATAAATATATCTTTTACAATGGGAGTCTGGTTTAAATAACCCAAATCTCACTAAATCAATACAATTTGAATTTGTGTTCAAATAATGTAACACAATTCAACATCCCTTCATTCTAAAAGTAGTAACAAGGGGACTCCTAACTTTCGATCCAACCACTAGAAATGATCTCAACAAACAGGGTACTACCTGAGTAAAACCTGCACAATTATAGGGAAGAATAATAAATGGCTATGGGAGACAAAACACAAAGGGAAAATACAACTGACAAGACATAGACACTCTATAATACCATTGGAAAAATTGGTGATGCAAAACTTGATATGCCTTTTGTTGATGCAACTCCTATTTATAGCTTAAAGGTGGTCAATTATGTTGTAACTGCTTCCATATGGTATGTACACTGGGCTACATCTACACCATTAATCCTATTATAGCTTATAGTTGGGATATAGTTGTTCTACACCATATTATTCTGAAGTTAGCATTTGGATGCTTCTAAACTAGAGGATTCTTCAGTGCAGTACAATTGTTTTAGATTAGGGCCCTACAATTGGTTGTTTCTAAACCATTGAACTTCATCTATCAGTGCTTTGTCCTTCCTTGGCTCTCCATTTTTGTTCATGTGTTATTTCAACAATTTTACAACATTTAATAAATTTGGAAGCTTCAAAATATCATTTTCTTATCTTTTGAATGTAGCCAAAATTTTGGCATCGCATTTTGGGTGCCTTGGATAGTCTTCCTTTAAATTTAGCACTTTCAAATAAGAGAAATAATGAAATGATAAGCAAGGGGTATATGGGGATCATATAAAGTGGAATATAGGATATTGTGAAGAGGTATATATGCAAAAGAAGATAAATTTATGGTGAAGAGGAAAAGAGTTGAAGGAAATGATAAAGACAAAATATTATGTGTAATACACAACAGGTCAATACTAGAAGAAATTATATTATAATAAGAAGAAATTGAAGAAAAGAAAGGGGCATAGTGAAAAGGGGTGCCTAAAATATGAGACAAGACCACAAAATTGTATCTCCATGAATATACTTCACTACAACTAACAGTTGCTTTAGATCTAGGCAAGGTGCCTTAAGAAAATATTCCATGCACTTGTAGGTCGGAGTCCACTATTTCTATGTCGCTTTTTGTTTTTTACACAATCTAGCAAGAACCTTATATGTAGATCACTCTCTACCTTATGAGTCTTTGCTTTTGCTTTAAAACTCATATGCATATTAAGATATTTTTTCTTATTGATAATGAAAGGATGCTAAGCCTTTATATAAATAGATCTCTGAGTGGTGGTTCTGCTAGTAGGCATGTCTACAATTATTACAAAATCGTGTCTTCTATTTGAGAGTTTTTCCAAAAAAAAAGCCTTTTATGGGCTTTCTTTTCACAATTTTTTCTTGCCAACCAAGATCTTTTTTGGCTACTTTTTGTGTAGCTAACACCATATCCAATAAAGTACAATGCATGATCTTGCTTGCACAAACTTTATCATCTTGATTTTAACCTACCTGAACTACTTTTAGTCCTACTTATAGAACTACATAAATAGTGTAATGACGATTGTTGTGTTATGAAAATATTTTAAATATGACTATATTTATTCTTCCAAACTCTTGTTACACTTATGAGTTGGACCATTTTGTAGATCAATTGGTGTAGTGGCCTTATTTTATGTATAAACAAATACATAGAACAACTTGTTTGTTAAATAATTTGTATTATGGTTGTACTAGACCTTTATTTACTTGTCATCTATTTACATGAAAAATGTAGTATGTTTGTTCTTCCTTACCTCACTTGTCTTTGATTGCTCAAGTTTCAATTCCTATCATTGAACATGGTCATAAAATCACTCAATTAACTATGCCTCAATCTTGATTGTTGGTCAAAATTTTTAAGCACATGTGGTTTGTCAATATTGATATAAATAATCAATGGGGGATTCTTGTGGCTAGGTCAAATATAAGCCATTCATTTTGGTTAATTATAAACTGTGTATTTAGTCTCCTAGGATTGATCGGTTCAAGCACTGTAATTTGTTGATTCTAGTACAAGTGAAAGATTATAGTTCATTAATTTATAGCCTTTTCTTTGGTCTAAAGAACTTGAATAATTTAGTTTTGAATTCTTTGGTTGGCTGATTGCAATGAGAATTTTTGCATATATTTAGGAATGCATTAGCATGAATAGAGACTATGTTTATTTAATTTTTATTGCTAAGAAATAAATTGAATGATTAAGTTTTTAGATTTGGTTTGATTTTTGCAATAAGAATTTTTAACATACATTTAGGCAGCGTTATGCATAAGCACAAAACATCATAAATTTGCTATATTTAGGATTTTTAAAATTTTAAATTTATTAATTTTGGAACCTTTCACTGGGGTCCATTCGCTCAAAATTTACAAGGTGAAATTTTTTTGGGGTTAATTCACCCATCGTTGATAATAATTATCCTATTTTTATTTTAATTCACCGACCACTTTCACCCAATTCCATGGACACTTCACCTTCAAATTATAAATAATTTTGTTTTTCCCACCCAATTCGCCATATATACTATCCTAATAAATACTGAAGGGGGTATCGATAAACATACATCTAAAACACTCTAACTCAAAAATAGCTTTGAAGCAACAAAAAACCTATTGTCAATCGACATATTTACCGATTGGTTGTAGGGTATTATCAATCGGAAGACACCAATCGGTTCCACAAACTTGACAAGGTTGTAGAGGAGTGTCTATTAGCATAATCTGATCATTTGTAGAGGAGTGTCAATCAACATAAGCTGATCATTTGTAGATAAGTGTTTATCAATATAAGTCAATTGGTTACAGAGGATTGTCAATCAACATAAGTTGATCAGTTGTAGAGGAGTGTCTATCGGCATAAGACAATCGGTTGCAAAGGATTTTCTATTAGCATAAGCTGGTCGATTTCAATAGAGTGTCAATCAGCATAATTTGATCAGTTGCAAAGGAGTATCAAAGGAGTGTCAATCAGTATAAGTCAATCGGTTGCAAAGGAGTGTAAATTGGCATAAGTCAATCGGTTGTAGAGGAGTGTCAATCAATATAAGTTAATAAATTGTAGAGAAGTTTTAATTAGCATAAACTTATCAATTATAGAGAAGTGTCTATCAGCATAAGTTGATTGGTTGCAAAGGAGTGTCAATCAGTATAAGTCAATCGGTTGCAAAGGAGTGTCAATTGGTATAATTTGATTGGTTGTAGAGGAGTGTCAATCAGCATAATCTGATCGATTGTAGAGAAGTTTCAATCAGCATAAATTGATTGATTGTATAGAAGTATTTGTCAACATAATTTGATCGGTTGTAGAGGATTGTCAATCAGCATAAGTCGATTAGTTACAGAGGAGTGTCTATCAACATAAGTCGATCGATTGTAAAGGAGTATCGATCAACGTAAGCTAATCAATTGTAGAGGAGTGTCAATCAACATAAGTTGATTAGTTACAAAGGATATTCAATCAACATAAATTGATCAGTTGTAGAGAAGTGTCAATCGACATAAATTGATTGATTGCAAAGAAGTATCTGTCAGTATAAGCTGATCGATTATAGAGGAGTACCAATCAGCATAAGTCGATTGATTGCATAGTATTGTTTGTCGGTATAAGCTGATAGATTGTAAAGGAGTGTCAATCAGCATAATCTGATTGGTTGTAGAGTTGTGTCAATTGGTATAAGTTGATCGATTGTAAAGGCATATAAATAATTCTAAGTCGATCGATTGTAGAGGAGTGTCAATCGCTCATGACCAAGCGGTTGTAGTAAAATTAAAGTGACTATCGATGATAGAAAGTTGTGATGACTATGATAATAGGTAGAGTATTCTTCTTCCACAATTATGTTGTCCAAATCTTTTTTTTTAGTTTCATAGGTAATCTAAATGCACTATCTGCAACTATGGTAGACAAGTATCCATGTCATGTTGTGTGTTAGGAGCATTTTTCTTGTTAGAGACTACTTCTTGTCTATTAGAGGTCATTCTATAGGGCAGCGTAGGTTCATCTAAAGATTCATATATTCTTTATGGAATTACAGTTTAACCTTGGTTACTTAGAAACGCAAATTATTATTGAGGGAAGTATGCGATTTTCCTTCAATTTCATATTCATTTCCTAACATCTAAAGGTTTTTTCTTTATAGATACAATGTCACCTACTGAATATGGAAAGAAAAGAGGCCAATATTTTGGTAAAAGGACAATTCTAAAATATTTTACACAAATATCAAAATGCAGTGAGGCATCCACATCTACACAACATGCAAGTACAAACACCTTTTACCATAAAATCATTACTTTTTCTCTTTTATTCTTAAATATAAAGTCTTTATTTATTAATAGATAAATGTTTGTCTACTTATCTACCTCTTTTTAAATGCTTTGTAAAACTGTATTATGTTAATTCTTTAAAATAGTGCCTTTTTACATCCAAAAATGATACAGAACATCAAATATTGAATGCAGTAAACACTATTGACCCTGATATGCATCCACTCGAAGATATTCCAACGGATGAGATGGGACCACATGATAATTTTCCTAATAATGACATTCAACAACCACTTCACGAGATGCCTAATACAGACACATCAACCGAAAAAGGAAATGATAGTACAATTAAAATGCAAACCTTTGGGGAATCTTGTAGTAAAAAATCTAAACATCAAAAGATAAGCAAATGGACTATTGAAAGGGATTTTAAAAATAGATGGGCATGGTTATACCCCTTTATTGAGTGAGATGAGATAGAGAAAGTGTGTAGATGCATTATTTGTAGTTGGAAGCTAGGAAAGGATCATTTTTTGTAAAATAAGAAAGACACAATAGAAAAACATTATGGGAAAATTTACATCAAAGAAATACAAAGTGATGGAAAAATTAAGAGATCTCATAGGTGGAAGGATGCATTGGAATGTGTGCATGTGAGATATGCACTTGAATACAAAAAAACAATGAAACACCAACAAACTCTCATTGAGAAGGATGGAACAATCTAGGCCCAATTTAAAAAAATTAATAAGATTGTATTAGCCTCAAAACATTTGCAGTTTGTTGTTGTATACAGTATTCTAAAAAAGGGTCGACCCATGTCTGATTTTGTTGATTATAAGAAACTATTTCAACTAGCCAATGTACATAACCTTACAAGTTCCCATTGGTGAAATGGTTGGGAAATGGCAAAATGTCTATCATTGGTTAATAAGGAGGACCTAAGAGAATGTAAAACAAGCCAAATTTATTTCACTTTCCATTGATGAGGTAACGGCTGTTGACAACACATCTTGGATTTGCATACTTGTTTAAACATTCCAAAATCATTTGAGACAACCTCATTTACTAGCACTACATAAGATGATGGAAAATTGTAATGTGAAAAATATTTATAATGTTGTTGTAACCAATTTAAAGGATATTGACCAAATGGATGAAAAATATATTGCCACAAAGTTAATTTATGTTGGAGTTGATGGTGCGCATATAATGCAAGGACAAAGGAACGGTCTTTGTGTTGGACTTCAAACATCAATTACCCCATATTTGATTCACATTCATTGCATGGATCATCTAATGAATCTTGCATACAAAATTATGGGCACATTTGATAATGTATCCATAGTGGAAGATATCATCCGTGAAATAGACTCTTACTTTTCATTCATTCCAAAAAGGTTCGTAGAGTTTCAACGGTTTTCTCTAGGTGTAACTGAAGAAAACAAATTGTTAAAATATGTTGACACCAAGTGGATTTCACTATTTCTTCCTACAAAAAGGGTTGAATTCATAATATCAATCCTTAGTGGGGTTTATGTATGCACATCGTAGGGATGTTGACAAGGCAAAATATTTGCTATTTTGTATGACTGACTTGGAAACTCTTCTCACATTATGTGGTATTCTTCCATTGTTGCAAGAAATGAATTCTTTGATTAAACTTGCATAGGAAAGAGCAATTTATATTGTTGATTTCATCAAGATGAAAAAAAATATATTGTAAAATATATGGGCACTCTTATGACACATTTCTCTAAACATGTGGAAGTAAATGGTATTGAAATAAATGGTATTCTAAACAAAGAACTTCTGAGACAATAATCAACCAATTTTGGAATAACAATGGATAATCAAATTGCACATTTCAAAAACCCACATGAGATTGGTTCCATCACATGTTTCTGGAAAAAATTGTATTGAAGTAGTGTCTTACAAGAAACTATGAGTGAATACTTTATTTTATATTAATTATGTCAGACAATTATTTTGGGATTTGTTGAAAATGAAAGGGTTTTCAGTGCACTATCTTTTGTTAAATTGAAAGTTTGTAATAGGTTGGACAAAAATTTAGAAAATTGTTTGAGAATGTATGTGTCATCCTACGAGTTGGGTAAGTTTCCCTATGATAGAGCTTTGACATATTGGAAGTCCCTAGCAGAAAGAAGATGTCTCACTAATACTATTGATAATGATGATAATGATTTAGCTTGCAGTGATGATGAGATTATGGAAATGCATAATTCACAAATGATTCCTAGTTCTTTTGGAGAAGTCGACAAGACTTTGTATCAACTTCCAACAATGTAAAATTTCAATGAGTTAAACAAATTCATATAATCAATGATTTTCTGGATTTGATATCATTTGTAAAATTTCAATGATTTGAAAAAATTCATATTATCAATGTTTTTCCGTATTTGATATCATTTGTAAAATTTCAATGATTTGAAAAAATTCATATAATCATTCTATAATCAATGATTTCCCGTATTTGCTTTTTAATGTTATTAATTGTCTATGTTGACAAAATTTTATGATTTATGCTTTAGATTTGAGTAAACTAGAAATTTGAAAACCATGCATGCATACATAATTAGTAAATATTTCTTTTATAAAGTGTTGTATGTAGTCTAGAATAGTAGAAAGCACAATGCATTTAGCATAAATCTAAAGTTACAGAAACAAAAATACAATACAATAATGCTTTGTTATTGAATTAACTGTCTATGTTGACAAAATAATTTATGCTTTAGCTTTGAGTAAACTAGAAATTTGAAAACCATGCATGCATACATAATTAGTAAATATTTATTTTACAAAGTGTTGTATGTAGTCTAGAATAGTAGAAAGCACAATGCATTTAGCATAAATCTCAAGTTACGAAAACAAAAATTCAATACAATAATGTTTTTTTATTGAATTAACTATCTATGTTGACAAAATATAATGATTTATGCTTTGAATTTGAATGTATGTATGTATGTATCATTAGTATGTATGCTTTGACTCTAGAAGGCAAAATGCAAATAGCATATTACTCTAGATATGGAAATATAAAAACAATATATCATAATACACAAAACAATACTCACTTATATATGATAACAAGATTGACTTTGAATAAAATGAAAATTTAAACCCATGCATAGATATATCCTTCGTAAACTCACTTGAAATATAAAAACAATATAGCATAATACACAAGACAATACTCATTTTTATATCATAACAAGAATGACTTTGAATAAAATGAAAATTTAAACCCATTCATACATATATTCTTCATAAAATCAAGCATATTTGAAACCCCATAATACTCAAATGATGAAAATAACACACAAATATAAATGTAAATAATATAATAGTCAAGTAATTATAGCAAATGTCTTGTTTTCAAATGAAAACATATAATAAAATTATCTTTTTGAAAAATTAAAATTTTCCAAAGCAATAATAGAACCAACTATCTTTTGGCTTTTCATTCCTTAGATGGGGGGCTAGAGGTAGTTTCAGCATCTTTTTCCTTTTTTGCTCCTTCCACATTCTGCATTTCAAGGGGTCCTCCCTCGGGCTGGTTAACAATACTCCCAATTGCTCCAAAACTGACAAGGATGTTCTCTACACTTTGCAAGCCTTCGAGCAGGGTGTTTTCCTCTTTTCCAACATCTTCGGATATTGGTGCAAGAACTTCTTTACCCTTCTCCTTAAGCAGAACATCAGGATCCAATCCATTTTGGATAATGATTTTCCTAAAAACGTTGTTTTGTCGAACTGCTTCCTGAGCTCTTTTTTTCATTGCCATAGAAGTCGTTAAGAAATCCTTCACCATCTAGAGATAGTCTTGCAGGTTTTGAACCTACTTCTTCATATTATCAAACTTTACCTACAAAAGGAAAAATAAGTAGTCAGCAGATATTTAAATTTTAAAAAAAGGAACAAAAAAATTAGAACACATTAGTCTAACCTCGACAACATTCTTTGCAGCTACAACAACAACCATTTTCTTATCACATTCCCATTCATTATAATAATCTTGGGCTTCAACATTTAAGTTCTCCAATCTATTCAACATAACCCTTAAAGTTTCATCTTTGTAAGATGTAGTAACCTACACAATGCCAGATTTAGCTTGATGTAGTAGAACATCAAGCTTTTTTAGTTCATTTTCAACTAAAGAAAAAAATTTTTTCTTTTTGAAATTTTTTGAATCGGGCATTTATTTTCTTTATCAAAACTTTGGCCCGATACTCCCATTTTTTCATTTCTTTTATATCAGGAACTAGAAAATCGTTAATGGTTGCTTCAACTTTGTTAGAAACTAATTCATTTTCATAAAATTTTACTTTTTCATCCTTTGGTAGAGGATGACCCTAAGGGGTGCTAGTTTCCTTAGGAGGAAATTTGCTTGAACATTTTGCTCCTTCATTTTGAGGATCTCAAAGTAGATCTGTTACTTGAAAAGTAGTGGGTATGTTCCCTTGTAAAAAGAAATCCTGATCAAGTGGAACATTTTCTAACCCAACACTAGAAGCTTCCTGTACACCTATAAAATTACCAAAAGATATAGCTTCGAATCCGAAAAATTACTTTGTTGCTTCTCTCTGTGGCCTATATGGAAGAAAATATTTTCCACCTAGGAAGCATTGACCTCACATTTGAGGTTGGCATGGTGGAGGAGGGGGCGGCATCGAATTTTGACTTTCATGATGCAATTTTTGTATAGGAACTTAAAAAATCAAAATAAAAATTGGTTGCAAAATTTGTGAAGGTAGATTATAAAAATTGGTTACAAAATTGGTTATAACACTTATCTACCAAAGAATAGACCTCTTGCATAGCCACAACTGCAAATAGAATGTGGGTGCATTGTACATATGAAAACACAATATAAAATTTAATAAAAAATAGTAAAATTTGGTAACAAATTTTGTGAAGGTAGAATGTAAAACTTACTTCCAAAAGATGAGACCTCTTGCACAACAACGCCCATTGGTAGTGGACATGTAGGTGGAGGTTGTCGAGGATTAGGAGAACTAGATCTTATGCATTTCCTTGTTCTTTTTCTTAGTGGAGGTATTGTTTCCTCCATAGGTGTTTCAGAGTCTCCTAATTCCTCTAGATTATAACCTCTGAAAGCAGCATCCTACTTTGAAGAGGAAGAGGATACCCTTTTCTGTGTTTTGTATAAAATGTTAAAATTATAAAAATGACAAACATATGAAAAATAAAAAATTATTAGTTTAATATTAACTAAAAATTACCTGAACCTGTTGTTCTGTCATGGCTGCAGTGGCTAGGGCTGAGTGCCAAGAAGTTGGTACTACAATGTTCTACAAATTATAATAAGATTCATAAAAAAACCAAGAATGTAGTTGCATGTGCTTATTATTGGTGAAGGTGAAGTGTGGGTTATCATGTTTTGGATATCCATTATGATCCGATGTGAGACATAGGTGGACCAATTGAATTGTTGGTGTGCAATACAACGAACCAAATATGCCAAGGTCCACATCAAAATTTTTGTTGATCTTCCTTGTAGAACAAGTCTAGCTAGGAAGAATTCACAACATGCCCAAAGAAATTTATCCTAAATAGTTGGTATAGTCAAACCTCTTTCGGACTTAATAGCCATAATTGCAAAAAAACAAATCAGTAATTGTAAACCCTAGAATTTAAATTCAATTAAATATAAAAATATGTAGGTTTACCTTGAAAATATTTTGGTTGCACATTGAAGGTGGTCTCTAGGTAGAGTTTGTCATCATCAGTTAAAGTGAATTTCGATGTGATTGGGTCACAATCGGTGTGAGGTAATGTTGTCAATCTAATGACGTTAGAGGTTGTGAAAGAAAATATAATATTTTTATTGTCAATGACAAAATTTACCTTACCCAAATCAATGTCGTAACCTACAATTATCTTCTCCAAGTAGTTTAATGTCTGTGTCAAACTGCGGCATCAAAACTAGACCCCGAAGACCAGAGTCTTGGACCCATGACATGTCGTAACCTAGTGTTGATAAAATTTTAAAAATTAGGGGGCAAACAAGGTTTTTGAAATTAATTTTTGACATTGCAGGGGTGATAGGGGATGCCATTGGATTATTTCATTGTGTACAAGAGAATATGGATCAGGAGGTAGGGTGGAAGGTATTGGAAACTTGACTGAAAACATCATAAAATGGTTCAAATGGAAGAAAAGGGTTAAAACTGCATTAAAAAAGGCAAAAAAATGACTGTTTATGCCTTTATATAGACTTTTTTGAATGAAACCATTGAATAAATAATCAACATGTGGCATCTGCATGCAATAATTTAATGGATGGTTGACATGTGGTACAGATGCAATGCATCATCAATGCAACTAATCGATTGTGTTGCAACTGATCGAGTGTGCTTCAATTGATAAAATTTATTGCAACCGATTGACTCTACTACATTTGATCAGTATTGGTGAAACCGATCAGCTTGGATGCATCCAATGGGTACTAGTACAATCAATCAGCTTTATTGCAACTTATTGACACTACTACAACTTATTGGCATTGCTACAACTAATCAGCATTGCTGCAACCGATCGACATTGCTACAATCGATCAACATTGTTGCAACCGATCGACTTTGTTGCATTTTATCGGCATTATTGCAACTGATCGATATAGTGCAACCCATCAGCATTGCTAAAACTGATTGGCATTACTATAATTGATTGGTATTTTTCTAACCGATTGGTATTGTTGCAAATGATTAGCATTTCTACAATCGATCGATATTACTGCAATTGATCGATATTGCTGAAATCGATCATCATTTTTTTATCGACATATCTACATCCTGTTGGTATTTTTTGGCCATTATATATACATCCAATCATCTTAGACTGATCGACATGGTTTTTTTCCATTGACATTGTTCTATAGGTATAGTCTGATCGACATAGCTTTTCCTGTCAATATAAAGCCTTTAATTTTTTCATATAGTGCAAGAATTTGGCAACCAATATTCATAACCCCGAACACAGAAAAATTCATCATAGTTTGAAATTTAATGGTGAAAAATGAATGCAATTCTCCATTTATCCTTGGACATGATTCACCAATATTTCGAGAAAATGTTCCTGGATTTTATAAATATATTTCATGGCTGACCCCTTATGCATAACCTTGTCTTGAGGCCTTAGGAAGAGCCTCTAGTGACCAAAATTTTTTCCAAGAGAAGTCTTATGGAGTAGGAAATTTTGATTTTTGTATATTCTCATATCCCAACTTGACCGAGTATCTACCATATTTTGATAAATTCCAAACCAACTCATTATTTCATATAAAAATGGATAATTAAAGCTCTTGAAGCATCTTTTGAAGATCATATGCAAATTATTTTAGTTCCTCTCCTTAAATTAGGTTACTGATAGAAATATATGATAGGGATTTGTTGCTCACATCAGTATAATTATTGACTTGTGAACCTTTACAAGCTAGGCATGCCCAAGCCAATGGTTTACATTTTGAATTAGAGATAAGAGGATAAGGCTTAAACCAAGCATAAAATCATTACATAACTCCCCTAATTGACTATACATAACTCCCCTCATTGACTATCCATCTAATATATTTTCCTAAATTGTGAAGTTCCATATTGGAGATCCTTTGGGTAGAAATATTTTCCTATATAATTATACTGGATCAAGAGAACCTATATATTTTTCAAGTAATATTTTTGTCGAACTCTTTCCTTGATCTTTGAATTAATCTCCACCAAAGTTTTATCCCTAATGTTTAACTCATAAATCTACAATTCTAAAAGCCTATTCCTCCAATATTATTTCTCGAGGAAACATGAGATCCAGAGGAAACATTTTTTGTAACTAGAATACCTTTGAGTTTTCTTTCAATTTTTACCTTTGAGAAAACTCTCCCTAATGTCTTTGCAAGAATAATAAATAAGGATATAGTTATCACCTTGGTAGAGTCCATGAAATGACTTAAAGTAATCAATAGGAGAACCATTGATTAAAATAAAATATTTGGGAGTGCTATAACAATATTCAATCCATTCACACCAACCTTGATCAAAACCAATGTTTTTTAGAATATCATGTAAAAAAACTCTAGCAAACCCTATAATACGCTTTTTTCATATTAAATTTCATAAGCATACCTAGATTTTTCATCAAATCAAGAGAATGTATGGCCTCATCTGAAAGGTTTACACCATCAATAATTTATTTACCATGAACAAAACCACCTTGTACAAACACAATCTAGAATGCTCTTCAACCTATTTGCCATAATTTTTTAAGTGGTCTTATAAATCATATTATAATGGCTTACTAGACAAATTATCAAAATATATTTTCTTACCTTTCTTGGAAAGCAATGTAATAAAAATGGGATTGAATTCACTTACTATAGCCTTCCTTTTGCAGACCTCTTCAACTACATCCAACACATCACTCTTCAACAAATCCTAATTTTTTTTAAAGAAAATTATAGGAAGTCTATTGAGGTCAAGTGCCATGTTAGGATGGAAAGAGAAAATTATTTCATGTAGCTCCTCCATAGATATATTCTTCATCAAGCCTTCATTTTGTCTCTATGTGATAATTGATGGAATATTTTACAAGAGCTTACCTTACGCCTTCTTATCTTATGCAATGTCTAAAAAAATATCTTTGAAATAATTAATTGCTTCCTTCTTAATATCTTCTTCTTCATGAATGTTTATTCCATCTGGAGTTAAAATATTTTTGATGTGACAAAAATAAAATTATGTTTTTTGCATGAAAAAATTTGATATCTCTTTCTCCTTCCTTGAGTCATTTCTCCTTAGATTTTTTAAATGAATAAGACCTTTGTTTTTTATGCATTATGATAATCATAAGTAATTATTTTTCTTTCACATAAGAATCCTGGTATATTCCATTGATTTCTACTATATCTTATAAATTTTTGAGCTTGGATTCATTTT
Source organism: Wollemia nobilis (assembly GCA_028583015.1). NCBI lineage: Eukaryota > Viridiplantae > Streptophyta > Pinopsida > Araucariales > Araucariaceae > Wollemia > Wollemia nobilis. Next base: position 10,714,922 of record JAQPPZ010001017.1, read on the forward strand.
TCTTCTTTTCTTTAAAAATATTACCAAATGATTTGGCATTCCAAATAATTATTTTCTCCTTTAGATATTTTATTTTTTGAACAAATTTGTACATATATGATACTTCAAAATTTTCTTCATCCCACCATAACATAACCATTTAGAAGAAATAAAGGTCTTGGAGTCATATAGACTAGAAGTGAAATGGCTTTGGATGACTATTATTGGATAAATCACAAGTCAAAGGAATGGGTTTGTAGTTTGATCCTACTCACAATAGAATATTTAAAGATATTATATACTCTATTTGTAACCATGTGTTACATAATAAGAATATATCCAATCTTTCTGCTATATGAGTTTGCCCAATGTGCCTATTATCCCAAGTATATTGAAAACTTGAAGGACTGACAATCCAAAGGCCATTTGAATTTATAAATGAGGCAAAATTTTACATTCATTTAGACCATCCTAGTTTCTTTTTCAAAGTATATATATTTGTGTTGAATTCACCCCAAAGAATCCATAAATCATAATATAAATTATCATTTTCTTTGATAAAAATATGCTAAGGTCCTTCCAACATCTTTCATGAGTAAATATAATTGGAGCATATACATTTATAACCCTAACCATAATGTTTTTATTTTTCTATAAAATAGTCTAGCAACCCATTTACTTTTTTCTTCTAACAATATTTCATTTTGTTTATATTTATCCCATATTGTTACAATACCACTTGAAGCTCCTATAGAAGAAACTACTAGACAATTCCACAACTTCTAATTATTTTTAGAATTACATTCCTAACTATTGAATTTTTTTGTTATATTAAAATAAACTCAAGACTATTTGAACCTATTAATTCCTTAATAACTCTTTTTAAGGGGTCTTATTCATACCCCTAATATTCCACAACAATATTTTTCATAACTTTTTATTTTTATTAGTAGACATAGCTCCACTTCTTGTTAACTCTTATGATATTTTTATTTGGCTTACCAAATCCATATCCCTTTGAGTTTCATTTTTCTTTGTTTATGCTTTGATTACCTTCCTCTCCTTTTTTAATTTTCACCAACACTTACATCTTCATCAATCTCTTTTACTTTTCCATATTTTTCATAATAAGACTTATCTTCTAAAAATTTACGTTGCCCTAAAGAATATGAAACGAAAAGAATGACCTCATAAACATTATTTTATATATTGCCCCAATAACCCTAAAGTACAAGGATAATCCTCCATAATAATTACTTTCTTATGCTACGTTAGAAGCCCTAAATTTGTAACGAAAATCTCCATATGCATTTCTTTATTATGCTACTCTTGAAACCCTAAAGTGCAATGGATACATTCTATACTAATTTTATTTTTATTGCAAGGAGAGAATTTTATGCAAATTGAGAAAAATAAAGATAATTTACGTAGATTATTAACATTGAATTTATTCACCTCATTAACATTAAAATTTGTCTCCTCATTTTCCTTCATACCTTTAACTCTTGAATTTGAAATTGTGCATCGTACTTCCTCATCCCTTATATCAATTTTTCTTCTAATTGTTGATTTGAGTGAATTGTAATGGTGTATGCCATTTAACAATGCAGAGGAGTATTTTTGCCACTTTCTTAAGAGTAGAAAATCCTTGATTTGACCCAACTTCTACTATGGTATGATCTCTTCGTTTCATATTGAAGTTTATCTTATGCCCAAAAAAATTCATCTCTTTATTATTTTCACTTTATAATCTCTTGCCATGTGTCTTGCCTCAAAAAATCTATGACATCGAATTATAATATTTTTATAATCCAATTGTTCATCATGTTCTCTTTATTCATATTTAATCCTAATGGACTATGGTAAAGGTTTTAATTTATCCATAGAAACACATATTCGAATGTATATAACATTCCTTCTCTCCTTAGTAATTTATCCCTCCTAGATGAAGTCCCTTGGAGTATTGTCAATAGTCTTCAAAATATCCTTATTGATAAGCTAATAAGGAATTCTAAATAGCCTAATCCACACTAGAATATTTTTATTAGTCTCTATATCCTTAGAAAAATTCCCGATCCATGGTCTTAAATACAATGCATATTTGCCCCTAAACCAAGGACCACCATCCATTATTTTATCCTAAACTAGAAAATATAATGTGGAAAAATCCTTTTAAAAGATAAGTCATGGAGTAATTTCAATTCAATTCCTACTTCCACTTGATCCAATTTTGAATTTTTGATAAACCTAGCCAACATCCATGGAACTTACATATTGCCCATCTACTTTTAATAAATCATTATATCTTGCTCGATCATCTCATCCTTGATAATCACTTTCGGTGTAGTATCTACTACCTAGATAAGGTTTTCCATAGATTCATTCTTTCTCTTATCACTAAGTAGGGCATTCATACTTCCAACCAAGACATCCTTATTCCCACCTAGGGTATCCTTACTTCTAGTAAGGACTTTAAAAATGACTTTCTTGCCATGTTATCTAGATTTTTTTCACATGAATCCTTTAGTTTTTAATCTTATCCTAAGATTTGAAAAAATAAGTGATACTTGCTCCTTACTTGCACTCTGGTTCCTCCTCCATAAACCATAGACTGGTATACATTATTTTCTTGATTTTTGGACTAGATAACATGATGAAAATAAATCATGTGAAAATAAAGTCATTGAGTAATGTGAATTCAATCCCTACATTCATTAAATCCACTTTCTAAATATTGAAAACCTTGGTGAGTATTCCTTGAAATTATATACTAATTCTATGCTTTAACAATTGTTATATCATGTATGATCATGTCATCAATGATAATTTATTCTAGTGAAACATTTTTTGTTTGGTTAGCCTCTACCATAAATTTTTCTTTCTTTTGTTCTTAATAATAAAAAAATTGCTTCCTCTTACTAAGGCATAATTAATTCTAGCCAAGGATTCTTTACATAACTTCACTTCCTTGCTACCTAGGATTTCTCTCACGAAAATCCTTTATTGTAATAATTTATCTAAATATTAGGTGAGGCTTACTCCATACTTGCACTCACTCTTGAAATGTTAAAGTTTATATATGGGATTGGAACCTTGATTTATGATATGAAACTCCTCTATAATTTTTACTTGTCCTAAATCCCTTGGTTAGGTGAGCAATGTGTCGATGTAAAATTACTATTTTTGTAGGGTTGATATTTGATGAATGATAATTTTTAGCTTAAAAAAATCCCACCGGGGTTTAATTTCCATGGGTGCCATGATAATACATTTTTTTAAAATATCAAGATAATGTGATTCATTGAAACAATACATTAACATGATCATGATGTTATATATATGGGGTTGCTTTAATATCATGTAACCAATTAAAATAAAAATTAAATTATCATAACGTAATTAATTAAAATTTCTAAAAAAGTTATCAAGTTTTTTGATAATAATTAAAAGAATGATAATGCAATCAAGAAGAATTTTAGAAGTAGCTCTTAAATATTTTTCTAATAAAAATAAGAACTAGAGTGTGAGCCTAGAGCAAGATCCACTAGATAGCATAAAAGGAACACCACATTTGAAAGCCCTTATGTTGTTAGAAATAGAGTATATTCCATCATTTGGGTCATGTAAATGTATCTTCCAAGGTACATACTTAGGACATTAGATTACTTTAGGGGGAAGTTATCTAGTTACTTCATGCAATGTAATAAATGCACAAGTGTCAATGTGCAAGTTGTATATGTGCAAGTTGTCCCTTGCACAACTAGGTAGAGTGTTGGCCAAGGAACCTATCTTCCTATATAAGAAGGGCCTCATTGTTAGATAGATATGACAAGGGGACATAGATAGATAGAGCTTCTTAGAGCATATTCGTAGGTAGTAGCACAGTGTTGTGTAGATCACCATATATTGGTGATGGGTGCAATGTAGTTCAGTAGCTTTATTAATGGAGTGTTCATTTCCTCCATAGCTACATTGTATTCATTTATGTCATTTCTATTTATAGCATATTTTAGTCATCTCATAGATTTACTTTCTTTCATATTATTATGCATCTTGTGATTGCTATCTCCCATTGCACATTACATAAAAAGCTAACAGTGGTATCAGAGCCATGGTAGATCTAGCCATAGTAGATCAATAGGAAAACCACCATTATTATTGAGCCTAAGTTTTTTGTCAACTTAATGCATTGTTGGACCAACCACTATCAAAAACTCTCAGAAGAGTCTAGGTGGTAGAATTAGGGAGAGTCACAAGTGAGGACTGAAAGAAATCTCAGTTCCAAAAATATTGAGATTACATTTGACTAGAGTCTTTCCACAGAGTTGTAAGAAAAACTCGTGAAGACTAGGACTCAACATTCAATCCACTAGATTGATAGATCATCTAGTGAAGATCATTCAGGATATCTAGAATTTGTTAACTATTGCCCAAAGTTTCTTTTGTTGCAGAAAATTAATTCTCAGATGATTGGGACTCCTCCTACAACAAAAATCTAGGAGACTCCAACTTCATTGCCCGAAGGTCGGTGTGCCTTCATAGTGCAGAGATTAGTTCCTTGTGCAAGAGAAGAATACTATGGAAGAAGACTTCTGGTGAAGAGTCATGGTGAAGTTAGGAGACTGAAGATCTCCATTGCTAGATTGAAAAACTTCACATTAAATAAAATGCCATAGGAGCCTTGATACTGAAAAGGCCATAGAAGCCTTGATAGAAAAGGCCATAGAAGCCTTGAAGAAGAAGCCATAGAAGTCTTGATACTAAAAAGGCCACAGAAGCCTTGATACTAAAAAGGCCATAAAATTCTAATAGTAAAAATACCACAGAAGCCTTGATACTGAAAAGGCCATAGAAGCCTTGATACTGAAAAGGCCATAAAAGCCTTGATACTGAAAAGGCCACAGAAGCCTAGATACTAAAAAGGCCACAGAAGCCTAGATACTAAAAACCATAGAAGCCTTGATCCTGAAGAAGACTTCAGAAGAGAGTATCTGATTCAGAAGTAGATTAATATTTTAGTACTAATACTTTGTTGTAGGGAAAGAAGATTCAGTGAGTTGGGAAACTTCCTACAAGAAATTTAGGAAGAGTATCTTCTTTAGAATCAATTCAGCACCTGAAGCAAAATTGAAGAGATCAGGAGAAGATCTCATTGAAGAACTTCTAGTCTTGGAAGAAGAAGAAGAAGAAGGACTAGGAGAGTCCTGCTCGAATCCAGAAGCAGCAGAATCAGAGATCCAGAAGAAGATCTCACCACCAACACTTCCAGGAGCAGAAGGTTGAAGAAAAGGTCTCAAGGAAGACCAGTAGAAGTTGCAAGATCAAAGACCTTGGGAAGGTCTCATCGAGCATCCAGTAAAAGGCTAGGAGAGCCTTACTGAAGAAATCCTCAAAGGAGAACTCATTGGAGAAATCCACTACCAAGGAGAAGCCCCTGATAGTGAAGGACTTGGGATAATTATCGCCATCCGACAACAAGCCCAAGAGAAGAAGAATTTGGCAAGGAGTGCCAAATTCAGAAGAAGAATTTGGCAAGGAGTCCAAATTCCAAAAAAATAATTTTGTGAGTGCCAAATCCTAGAAGAAGAATCCAGTGAAGACCTCAAGACATTCAGAATCTTGAGAAGAAGATCCTGCTTGAAGTTAAAATTCGACAAGAAGACTTGAAGACAGAAGAAGCTCACCAAATCTTGGAGATTTGAAGATTACCTCTCACAGCAAGAAGGCACCACTTCAGAGACAAAGACTTCTCCAAATCTACAATAGAAGGAGGAGACCACAAGAGGAGAACAAGCCACCAAATCCTAGGCTTGTGAAAGAAAGTTTGAGATCATATTTTGGTGAAGGAGTTGTTCAGGATAGTCTACAAAGAGCTGCAAGATCCTACTCGAAGTAGCAACTTGGTGATCTTAGACACCAAGATCTACATCCTCTACAGAAGCGATAAAAGAGCTACAAAAACTTTCAAAAAGGTAAGCAAACTTTTGGTGCAAGTAGATTCATTAATTGGATTACTTATCAGATTTGTTAAAGCACCTTAATTTGGATTAAAGTTGCAAGAAGAAAAATTGGATTACAATCTTCAAAAGTGCAAAAAGAGAAAAGTTCTTTTTAAGGTTCATTTGCACATTAATTAGGAGTTGATTAGATTTCAGAATTACATCTATCAACTACCTATCATCTACTTTGGAAAAGAAAAAAGAAGACTAAGTCCTACAATATTAATTGTAGTGAAATTGCAGAATAACTCTTGAAGATTCATTTCAGATTATTCTTGATTAGTTGCAGTAAATTGATTAAGTGCATTAATTTGAGAGTTGATTGGAGTGATAAGGTGAAATTTTTAGTGCATTAAAATAAAGTTTATTAGATTCATTTGCACTATTCTATTACTCTCAAAAGGATTATTGTTTGTGTTCTTGAGAAGGGCACAAAATTAAAAATTGTCAAAGTGTCTAAAGATACTATTAGTGCACAAAAATCTGCAACACATAGTGGCCAAGTGAAGCCACCAAAATAGGTTAGAATCCTCCAAAAACTTGGAGAAGAAGATGACTAACCAAAATCAGAAATAGAAGCTTCAAATATTGAGACTTGGTGAGTCTCAAATCCAAAGCATTACAAGGTTAGTTGCAAGGAGAAAAGTGCAAAAAATTGCATCATATAAGGAGCTTCTATCTACTTCTATCTAAGCTTGGATTTGTCATCATAATATCCAAGCAAAAAGGGGAAGGTGTCTAAGAAAAGAGACAACCTCAAAACCCCTACACTGCATTCAAAAATTTTGCCATATAAATCAGAATATTAGACCTACAAAAAGAAGTGCAAGAAAGGGTGCAAAAGGCATCTTATTTACAAATATTGTTACATTGTATTGCACTTCTCTAACTCATTCTATGCAGGAAAAAGGGTAGATTGGAAAGTGCCTCAAAGGCACAATATAAGCAGGTTGAACCAGCCAAAGGTGGTCGAATGCTAGCATTCTCCCAAGCATAGCAAAGAGCCACTCATATAGGCTCATCTTCTACGTATCTTGGATGATCGAACCTACAAAAGACAAGGCACAAAGCCAGGGAGAAATCAAGTAGTGTATAAGCAAAGGAAATCAAAGCAAGCATACATCCAATCAAGGAGCATTCCTACCATAAGTGGAGCATCATGGAGTCTTCATCAAAGCGCTACCATATCTCCACCAAAGCTCCTCCATATCTCCACAAAAGCTCCACCATAAGCATTGCTTGGCTGGAAACATCTCAGCACCAATGAAGTACAACAAAGAACAAGGTGGAAGAATACGTTGAAAGGCTTGCAAGAAGGTATTGATAAGACAAGGGCATGCAAAGGAAAGAGGGTGCCACTTGTCATTCTCCAAAATAACCCTAAAAAATACCCATGAAGGAGATGTTACAACATTATCTTGGTGGTAGAAGAGTTACGTACAACCAGAAGCGTTACAACAAGAAGAAACATCTCTTGGACAATGCATGAAGAGAGAGTGAAGAAAAACATCTCAAGTGAAGGTGACACTTGTCACAAGCATTGAGACAAGATTGGTGTCTCCACCAAACACCCAAAGCATTCTTGGAGCATTTGAAAAATTGTTGTGACACTTGTCACTCTATTGACCGCCTATTAAAGATGACTTGGATGCAAGCAACAGTAGCAAGCAATTTAGAAGCAACTCGATAGCAACTTAAAGAGCAATTCAAGAGCAATTCAGGAGTATTCAAAAGTGGTGAAGAATAGTACTCTTGGTCAAATGGGTCAAGGAAGCATTAAAGAGAGTGTTGAAGTCAATAGCAAGTGGGAGAATCTATCATTACTCACAACGCCCAAGAAGGATAGACTACCATCGATTTCATAAAGGTGCAAAGCCTTATTAAGGTACAATTTCCCCATCTAATTTGCTTTCATTAAAAATGGAGTTATAAGGTTATATTATAAGGTTGAAGTATTAAAAGAAATCAATATTTATTTGAAAGCAAAACTTAGGGAAATTAAATATCAAAGTTGACTAATATTTGCAAAACACAACCTAGGAGAAATAAGGGATACTACTTGGAATTAATCCATTTAATGTTTACAAATATTAATGTGTTCTAATTTTCCAAATTTGGGAGTTATAAGGGTTACAACACCAAACTAGGTTATTGGAAATTAGAAACACTTAAATAAAATCCTAAGGGATATAAAAAGAGGTTATTAAGATTTTTTGCTAAGGTTGGAAATTTATAATATTCTTGTCTCAAAAATTTCTCAAAAGGGACAAAAGAAATCCAACATTAAAACCTCTTCAAAATTGGAAAAGTGCTTAGTTCAATAGGAGTAATAAGGTGTTAAAAAGTTGATTTTTGATCTTTACAAAACTGTACAAAATCAACCAAAATTGAACTATATTTTACAAAAGCACTATATCATATTCCAAAAATCTCTAGGGAGTCATAAGGCATTCTACAAAACTTGATAATAATAATATCTATCAAATATTATCAAGTTGGGAAGATATAAGCTTTCTACAAAACCTAAAATTAGGTATACATACTCTCATTACTAGGGAGACATAAGGAAGCCTACAAACCTAAGGATTAATAAAGGTTTTATCAAATCAAGCTTATATACTTCAATTAGGGATCATATATCCTAAAACTAGGGAGCTATAAGGATGTCTACTTCTCAAAATACCTATAAGAATAATTGCTTCAGAAAAGAAAAATCCAGTGCCATAAAACTTGGGATCATGAATCTACTCAAGAAATTGGAAGGAAGGTTAGATCTAACTTCAAAAGTAATCCATAGTGAAGCCTTAGAAGATAATTTTGATACTATGGAATGCTATCTTCAAGCCCATCTCAATGAAGCAATTGACAATGGAAAAAGTGATATTTCACTTTCCTTAGACTTTGTGAGCATATTATACATGGCATTGCTCACATATAAACACTACAAGGCTGAAAATGTAGAACAAAAAGGATTGATAGAACTACTCAAAAAGAAGGTAGAACTTAATGAATCATATCTAGAAAATATTTTTCAATCCTCATGCAACATCAACACTTCTTGTTCTACTAACTCAAGATCTTATCATGATGCCTTAAGTGGTTGTTCAAAAACTTCTATACAGATTGAAGATAGGAAAGGAGAATCTTCCTTACAAGAACCAAGTAGTAGCACAACCACCTATGAGAGCACAAAAACTAGAATCAAAGGCAAAGCTAGAGATGAAGAAGAAGATAAAGCAGATAAAGGAGGAATACAATGCAAAGTCAATTGAAAGAAGAACCTTCAACTACAACTTACTTTGCATCATATGAAGACACAGATTACCTGTTGAACCTGAACACAGTAAGCAATGAAGGAGAATACAAATTCCATTATCCAATGGAAGAAGATCCATATTGAAGACTAAAGTCTTCAATACCCAAATAATGTAATACAGGGGGTGTTAGAAATAGAGTATATTACATCATTTGGGTCATGTAAATGTACCTTCCAAGGTACATACTTAGGACATTAGATTACTTTAGGGGGAAGTTATCTAGTTACTTCATGCAATGTAATAAATGCACAAGTGTCAATGTGCAAGTTGTATATGTGCAAGTTGTCCCTTGCACAACTAGGTAGAGTGTTGGCCAAGGAACCTATCTTCCTATATAAGAAGGGCCTCATTGTAATAGATATGAAAAGGGGGACATAGATAGATAGAGAAGCTTAGAGCATATTCGTAGGTAGTAGCACAGTGTTGTGTAGATCACCATATATTGGTGATGGGTGCAATGTAGTTCAATAGCTTTATTAATGGAGTGTTCATTTCCTCCATAGCTACATTGTATTCATTTATGTCATTTCTATTTATAGCATATTTCAGTCATCTCATAGATTTACTTTCTTTCATATTATTCTGCATCTTGTGATTGCTATCTCCCATTGCACATTACATCAAAAGCTAACATATGGGAAGTCAAGATGCCTTACCTAGAAGTATATATGCCCAAGTTGAAAATAAGAGAAAGAGAGAATATATGGAAAGTTTGATCGAGGAAATAAGTGTTACACCAAAAGTGATTATTAAGGATGAGATGATCAAGCATGATATAATGGTTCTTAAAAGTAGAGGTTTAATATGTAAGTTCCATGGATACTAGTCAGGGTTTTTTAAGATTCAAAATTGGATCGAGTAGGTGGGGGATTGAATTCAAATTACACTGACTTTTCTTCCTAAAGGTTTTTTTCTTGTCATTTTTTCCAATTTAGAAATTAGAGATAAAATAATGGATGGTGGGCCCTCTCAAATAAATTTTATTGCTTATTAAGGCTAGATCCTAAAAGGGATTTTTCATTTATGCATTGACCTCTTTAAAAAATCACTCTTAATGTTAGGGGGAGAGATGATCTTTATTTAACATTGTGAAGTGTTTTTTTCAATCAAGAGAGAAGCAATTGAAAAGCTTCCAATGTAGGTTATGATTTTTGGAATTCCATATAAGCTTATCAATGAGGATATTTTGAAGAATATTGGAAATACTCTAGGGGAATTCATTAAGGAGTGACTAACTACTAAGGAGAGAAAGCATGCTATATATACTCTGATATATTTTTCTATGGGTATTTCAAATCCTTTGCCATGATCCATTAATATTAAATCTAAATTAAGGAAATGGGATCAACAAGTGGATTATAAAAATATTGCATTTTGATATTGCATTTGTTATGAAATTGGACACAGTGCAAGATATTGCAAAGTAAAAATGATAAATAAAGAGATAAAATAATTTGGACATGAGACAAACTTCAATATGAAGCAAGGAAATCATACTATAATACAAGTTAGACTAGATCAAGGAGATTTTATTTCAAACAAAGAGGCAAAGAAATAAGAAACAAAGAAGGATACAAGGGGAGCCAATTACAAAATTGATATTCATCTTGGTGAAATTAAAATTATAGAAGACAAATAACTGAGTGAAATTTTATCTTACTAAAAATTATGTTAAAGAATTAATTATAAAAGCATAATTATTTGGATCTTTTGATGGCCACCATAGCCACCTGTGGTCAATATACTGCCTTAGCAACCTATGGTTCATCTGCAATAGTAGCTTATGGTTGATCTATCATTACCTCAATAGCCTATGATTGAGTTGTCATTACCACAACATCTTGTGGTTGATCCATCATCATCATAGATGCTTGTAGTTAATCCATCACCTTAACAACCTATGGTTGATCCATCATAGTAGCCTATGGTTGATCTGTCAATACCTCAACATCATGCGGTTGATCCATTATCTTAATAGTATATGGTTGATATATCATCACTAAAATAGCCTATGGTTGATCCCTCACCTCTCATTAACCTATGGTTGATCCACTTCCATTGCCATTTCAACACCCTGTGGTTGATCTACTATTATCATCATCATAGTAGTTTATGGTTGATCTATTGTTATCACCACCTTAATATCCTATGGTTCATCTACCACCAATGTTGTCTCAATAGCCTATGGTTGATCCATAATCATTGTCACCTCAACATCCTATGGTTGATCTATCACCTCAATAGCTTATGGTTAATCCATCATCGTCGTTGCCTCAGTAGCACATAAAATTGCAATAATATTGCAAGTACCAAAGTTTTATGATTAAAAATATTATAATAATAACATGTAACTTAGAGTAGGATTTAGAGTTTTGGGATTGGAATGACCAGGGGCATTGTTATCCTCATGGTGAATTTGGAGATTCGATGGTTTCAATAAAGAAGTCCCTACCAAAGGATGGGTTCAAATATGATGGGTATTCGACTAAAGAGAAACGATTTCATTCTCATGTTTTTTATCATGGAGCTAGACCATGATTGGACATTGTTAGAGGAAAATAAAAAATACTAAATCAAAATTTCAATATAGCAATGGAGAAATGTAAACTTATTATGTCAAACGAATTGGGTGAAATGTGTGCGGTACAAGGTGATCTATGTTTAACTAAACAAATTTTGGGTGCTAGACAATTTGGATTCAATTTGAAAAATGGCCCATGCTAAATGGAAACCATTGGGGTTTATGGAGATCATGGCCCTTCCTAATAATATTTTTCTAGTTAAATTGAATTGTGTTAAGGATATGGATTGCATTTTGCAAAAGGATCCTTATTTTTTAGTAGGAGTTTGTTTTTTGAAGCATTGGATTTTGAATTTTGATCCTTATAGCCAAAATATCCTATAAGCTCCAGTTTGGGTCATATTACCTATACTTTATTTGCATTTATAGGATGAGGATATGCTTGAATGGATTGCAAAGGATTTTGTATAGCTTATAGTGATTGATCCAAACAGTATTATGATATCTAGGATGATCTATACAATATTTTGTGTTAATATAAATCTGGAGAAATATCTACCAAATACTGTTGAAATTATCTCCAAATTTGGCAAGTGATTGCAAGTCATTAAATTTAAGAATTTTTTTTTCAAGTGTAATGTGTATTTTAATTATGGTCATGTTGGAATTTTTTTTCTAATCATCCTGGGAAGACATAGCAGAAGCAGATCTAGAAAAATAAAAATGTAGGTGAAATGATGAAAGATGATCTTAGGAAGCAAGGACTGGATGATGGAGACCAAATGAATTCATGTAAGTAATATGGTGGATTAGTTATTACCTTGATTGAATATGGTGAGATTGTGTATGATAATATTAAGGTATGCCCTTTTATTTATATTCAAAGTATCTCTATGAATGAAATTCCTACCAAAAATCTATTTGATTCATTGGAAAACCTAGATGAGGAAAAGGAGAAAATTGTAAATGATAAAATGGATAAAAATTTTGAAACTGGGGATGAAAATATTGATGAAGTGCTGGGAAAAGAGCTTATAACACCTAAGGTTAACAAGGGAGAAAAATAAAATATGATGCCCCATGGATCTAGCCAAAAGAGATTATCACTAAAGGGGAATAAAAGTCTAACTACATCTAGAATAACAAGGAATAGTAAGAAAACTGGAATTGATGTAGGGGGAGAATACAAACCACATAGTAAACCTTCAAATAAACAATTATGAATGTGGCTAATGGAACCCAATTTATTCTTGATCTAAGCAAGAAGAAGAAACCTAATATATCTAAGAAATTAAGGTCATTTCTTGGAAGGTAAGGGATCTTAATGCCCCTTCAAAGCATTGTCTGGTGTATTTGGTAGAATATTGCATTTCCTAAGCTTTTATTATAGGATGGTGGGGAGAATTGTCAAATGGAGAATCCAAAGGGCATGGAGTTGGATTTTCTAAATCATTTTGAGGATAAGGATCAGAATATTGCAAAATCCAGGTGCAAGAAGAGGTTCATGTTAAGGAGACCAAGGCTTTTAAAGGTGATACTAAAATATTTATTGTTGCAACTAGTTTAGGTACCAATATGATGTTATTGGATGATCTGGCCTCCTCAATATGATGTAGTACCAAATAATTAAATGGTCTCATTGATCAAATTCAATAGTTTGTAATGGATACCAAAATCAAATTAATCACCTTGACCAATAAGGAAGAATGCATGGTTACAAGTACATGCATGCTGAAAGGACAACACTCAAAATGAATGTTCTATGTCATTTTAGGTTGGTCAATATGGTATAGGTGTCATAAATCACATGATATAGTTATAAGTCATAGTCATTGTGTGGTATAGACCAAAGTGGCATGATGTAGCAGTGTGATGTAGTGATGGGGTGTAATATGCTCAATGCCCATTCTTGAGATGTAGCTATATTCATGAAGTATTCATTTCCTCCACAACTACTTTTGTAAACATCTCCATAATTTCTATTTATAGTATATTTTTAGTCATCTCACAGATTTACTTTATTTCATATTATTTTACATCTTGTGTTTTGTTGTCTCCCATTACTACTGCAACAAAAGATAACAGTGGTATCAGATCCATAGTAGGTCAATAGGGAAACCACCATTATTATTGACTCTAAGTTTTGTGAGAACCTGATGCGCCATTAGACCAATTACTGTAAAAAATACTCAATAGTCTTGGTGGTAGAATTAAGGAGAACCACAAGTAAGGACTGAATGAAATCTCAAATTCTAGAATATTAAGATTGCATAAGGCTATATTCTTTCCACAGAGTTTGAAGGGAAAACTTGTGAAGACTAGGACTCAGCACTTGATCCACTAGGTTGATGAATCAACTAGTGAAGCCCATCTAAGAGGTTTGGAGAAACTAAACCTAAGGTTATTTTATTGTAGGTAATTAATACTCAAATGATTGGGACACCTCCTATAATAGAAATCTAGAAGATTTCAACTTCATTACTCAAATTTTGTAGTGCCTTCATAGTGTCAAGAGTAGTTGTTGCAAGAGAAGATCACTACAAAAGAGACTTCTAGAGCATAATTGCAGTGAATTTTGAAGACAAGAGATCTCCATTGATAGATTGGAAACTTCATAAGAAGTAAATGCCACAAAATACTTGAAGATAATAGAGGGAAAGGCAATATAAGCCTTGAATATAATGCCATATAAGACTTGAAGAAAAGGCCACAGAAGCCTTGGTACTAAAGAGAAGGCCGTAGAAGATTTGATCCTAAAGAAAATTCTAGGAGGGAGTATCTTATTTAGAAGAAAATTTTAGTACTAATACTTTGTTGCAGAAGCATATATATTCAGTGAGTTGGTAAATATTCCTACAAGAAGGTTAGGAAGAGTATATTCTTTAGAATTAATCTAGCACCTGAAGTAAAAGATATCAAGAGAATATCTCATTGATGAATAAGGACTAGGAGAGTCTTGCTTGAATATAAAAGTAGTAGAATCAGATATCCAAGAGAATATCTCACCACCAACACTTCTAGGAGTAAAATGTTGAATAAAAGGTCTCAAATAAGACTAGAAGGAGTTGCAAGACCTTAGAGAGACCTATGTGAGCATCCAGTAAAAGGCTTGGAGAGCCTTGTTTAAGAAATCATCAAAGGAGTTCCAAGGAGAACTCATTGGAAAAATTCATTATTGGAGACAGTGAAAATTTGGGATAATTGTCACCATCCGACAACAAGCCCAAGAAGAATAATTTGGTAAGGAGTGCCAAATCTCAGAAGACCTCAAGAAATTTAGAATATTGATAAGAAGATCATGTTTGAAGTCAGAATTCGACAAGAAGCTTAAAGGAAGATTTAGATAGAAGAAGCCTATCAAATCCAAGATATTTGGAGACTACCTCTCACAGCAAGAAGACACCACTTCAGAATCAAATATCTGATCTAATCTATAGCAAAAAAGAGGGTCCTACAAGAGGAGAATAAGCAACCAAAACCTAGGCTCATGAAAGAGGGTTGAAGACCATATTTTGGTGGAGACAAATTTGTTCAAGGTAGCCTAAAGAGAGTTGTAGTATATTACTCAAGACAACAACTTGGTGATCTTAAACACCAAGATCTACATCCTCTATAGAAGTGGTTGTTCAAGAAGGGACTGAGCATTTCACTAAATAATGTAATGTCCTTATGTTACAAGAAGTAGGTGAAGCATTCATTGGCACCAAACTCTCCTCAAGCACTCAAAGGTAACGGTCATGGAACTTGGTGTATAATATATGAATCATCCCCATTTAATGATTTCAATGACCAAAGTCAAGGAGCATTCTTTGATGTTGAATTTACTCTCACATTTTCCAAGCAACAAAGGGCCAAGTTGGAGCAGTCAAGAAGGTGTTTGAGCCTTTAATGCCAAGGCAATCGAAGTCAAGGGAAGAGACTTGAAGATGCCAGACTTGGAGTGCACTAAATACATAAGAAATTCCATTGGAGGATACATCCAAAGCATCCATGGTATCTACGTATTTTGTAGTCCAAAATTCTTTGAAGTCAGTGCCGAATAGTGCATGAATAAAGGTAAAATCATTTTCATTAATATGTGCTTTATTTCCTTGTAGTTATAAGGGTTAAATCAAAGTAATTTATTTACATTAGAAGCCATATAGCAAGGAAAATATTTTATCAAATCAAATCAAATATTTGCAATAAAACCTAGGAGTAGTAAGATTTTCTACTGGATAAATATTGTATATTTGCAAATATTAATTGTTATCAAATTTATCCAAATATTAGGGAGTCATAAGGGCTACTATATCAAATTATTTAATTGTAAAATTAGATACACATAACATAATTCCCAAAGGTTTATTCATAAAGAGAGTTTTCTCATAAGATGGATATTCATAATATTATTGTCTCATTCCTTTCAAAAGGGGACAAAATATCCAACATTATAACTTCTTTAAAAGTTGGGCACAATGCTTAGTTCAATAGAAGTAATAGAAATTGATTTTGGTATTCTACAAAACCTTACAAAATCAATCAATATTGAACTATAATTCTACAAAAGCACTATATTTTATCCATTGCATACTAGGGATTCATAAGGCATTCTAAAAAATCTGAGGATTAACATTAGAGTTTTCAAATGGCTTCAAATAAATTCTTCCTAGTAGAATCTCAATTACTCAAATATCCTAATTATTTTTCTTGGAATAATAAAGTGAAAGCTATCTTGGTATTAAAAAAATTGTGAGATATTGTCAAAGGGAAAACATAAAAACGTACCACAGATGATATTGAAATCCAAAAGTTCATATAAAATTATTCTAAGGCACTTATGATAATAACCTTTGCAATCACTAATGAAATTCAACCCTATATCAGTTCAGCAAATACATCTTCGGATGCATGGACAAGCCTAGAGAAAATATTTGAAAGAAATAATAAGGCTACCATTCTTTATCTTTAGACTCAACTTAATTCATTAAAAATGAATAATGGAGAAAGCATAGAACTATTCCTAAGGAAGGTAGCATATATCAAAAGAAAATTATTTACCTTAGGAGAAATAGTCAAGGATGAACTTCTTACTCAAATAACTATGAGAGCACTTCCAGAAAGCTATAAACAATTGGTTATTTACAAGTTCTAAGTAAAGATACTTCTTTTGATGAATTAATCAATATTCTACAGGAATATGAAGTAGAAAATATAGGTAAAGATGAAATGTCTAACAAAGCATTGTCATATAACAAAAATCCATAGGGAAACATTTCTACTTCATCAAAATGACCAAAAGCATGGTACAACAGGTATTTTCATATATGCAAAAAAAAGACCATAGCACCAACTATTGTAGGTTCAATCCCAAAAATTAGAATCAAGAGAACCAGATGAACAATGGGAATCAATTTTAGGTACGAAAATATCAAAATCCTCATCAGCAACAATTTCAGCATCCAGTCAACTACCCTCAACTAGAGTATCAGAAAATAAATCAAAAAGGACATCTAGCTCAGAGGATAGAAGAAGAGCTAGAAGAATCGATAGATGATTTTGAAATCAAATCTCTCTTAGCAAGAATTGAACTTTCTTAAGTATATATTAATTTTCATAAATAAGAAAATACAAGGGCTTATATAGTGTATAAGCCAGAAATATTGCTAACTGTTATGCCAAGAATAGAAGATGCTAAATCAAATTAAAATCAAATTCTAAAACCTAATGGGGTAAGTTAGCCGACCATTCTATGTCGACTAATATAATATCTAAAACTAATATCGGTCGACAACAAATGTCGGTAAGATACTAACCTAGGTTAAGTAAACTAACAACAAATCTTAACCTAGTTACTTAGGAATTAGGGGTAATTCCAACATTCTTCCCCTTGATGTTGATGTGACTTTTGCAAAAATTTTCATCAGCATCACAAAATTGGAAGAAACTCAATCTTTTTCATCTCCTCCAGTTGTGTAACAAGAAACCAAAAATTGTAAAAATTTGTCTTGGGTACTCCTTCCATTGTTTGTGTGTGAACTCCTCCATATTTTTTATTACTCCTTCTTGCAAGTAACCGAGTGCCTCATTTTTATGAGCTACTCCCCCTTCATCAAAAACTCCTTCAAATTATGGCATTCCCAGAATGCCACAAGTTTTGGTTCTTTTTAACCAATCCAGCACATTTCTTTTATCATTCATTCTATGGTCATCAAACCATATTTCAACTCCTAATACTCCTCTTGAGTATGTACAATGCATCATATTATGTAGATGGTTTTTCCATATTACAATTTAACATACCTCTACACAGATCTTCAAACAAAATATAGCTATGCAATAGCTAATTACATATGCAACAAAATGTTGCTCCTCACACAAAGTTCCACTCAACACAATGACTTTACAACATTCCTTCTTCCAAGGAATTTTTAACACATCATTTGGATCAATGTGACCCAAGCTCTCCATCATTGTCTTCTCTCCAAGAAGACTCTTCATCAAAGTTGTATCTATGAGACAATATTATCTCAATAATTTCTTTGAAAGACATTCTCCTTTCTTTTCGTTCCTGCTCACAAAAAACAAATCATTAATAATAAAAACATTACCTTTAGTATGAGTAGATTTGGTGCTTCCCATAAAGCTATTTTGTAGCAGTTCTCCTTCATTATATGGTTCTTTAAGATCAAACATCAACTCTTCACTAAGAGTTCTCCTCATTTGTTCAATCCATGTTGGTGTATTGAAACACCATTCATTCAAGCTATCATACATTGTTGCCTTTTCAAGACAACTCTCTTTTTGCAATGTAGTCACTTCAAGTGAGTGATCTTCATCATTTTCTTCCATTGATGTTTCCATAACATGGAACCCATTAATATCTTTTTCTATTACACCAAATGAGTAATCTTCCTCTTGATTTGTAATTTCCTATACAAGACAATTCTTGGGTTCAAGCATTGATGTTCTCATAGTCATCACAACATGAAAACTATCGATCTCGCATATTTTTTCATGTTTTACTTCTTGGGATGATGAACAAGAAGCATCTCTATTTGTCACCCCTGATGAGTGATATCCTCCATTGAGCATGAATCCTATGGCTTTCATCTCCTCTTAAATTACAAATTCTTGTGGATCAAAATCCCACATAACTTGAACATTACAATCAACATTCACTCCATATAAGTGAGCTTCCATCTTTACATATTCATTTGCTCTTTCAAGAGAGCACTCATCCATTCCAAGTGAATGGTCTTCAAGACAATGGTCTTCCATGAACATTGCTTTTCCATCATCATGCAAACAATCTTGGTTGAGGCTATTTTCATCATTATTTTCATCCATGAGAATGTTAGGCGCATTCTCCATAATACACTCTTCATTTGTCTCCACGCCATGTGAGTGGACTTCAGCTATGCAACACTCCATTATAAGTGTTTCTCCGTCATCTTTATTTTCATCTTTATTTTGTGCTTCCTCCATGAAGCAATCTTCAATAAATAGTTGATTTGGTGTCTTCCTCATAAGACACTCTTCTGCACATGCCTCCTCCATGAGACATCTTTCATCCACCTCACATTGATCTTCAAGCAAGGAACACTCCAATGTGAGTGTTTCTCTTCCTTCATCATCAAATTATTTTTTCTCTTGCTATAAATGTGAATTCTTTCCAAGCATGCCATTTCTGCAAAAAATTCATTAGTCTAATTTTTCTTTTCATCTTTTTCTCCTCCTAAAAGAAATAATTGACTATTACAATTTTCCATGCTTTTAGAAGACAAGGCTTCAACTATGTGTGTCTCACAGTAATCTTTGTCATGACTCTCTCTAAGGAGATTTGTACAAGACTCCTTCTCCTCTGTATCCTCTTCTCCATGAAGGGATTCCTTATCTTCATCTCTCTTCTCTTCATATGAGCCTTCACAAGAGTCATCAAAAACTCCTTCAAAAGGATCTAATTCAGAAACTTCTTCAAGGAAGCAAGGCTCCTCCTTGCTTAAACAATCTTCTTGATTATCACACTTGGCTTTATGGGTGTCCTCATCAAACCCATAAGTATCCTTCAACACTTTCCATGCTATTGTAGCTGATCTACAATTAGCTATGAGAGGAAAAACACTCTTTTCCATTCCTCTCCTAAAATCCATAAGAGCTAAGCAATTTTCATATTGCTTCCCTTTCATCTCTTTTTTCTCCTCTTATTGTAGCTTGTTCCAAGTGGGTTCATCATATCCTTCTTCTACAATTCTCCAGAGGTCTTTGGCCATCAAAAAGGTCTTCATCATTATGCTCCATATAGCATAATTATTTCCATTGAAACTTGGCACCTTCATGTTTTCCATCACAATACTTAAACCTTGAATCCAAAAAAATTTGGAAGTGCTAAACTGGCACTCCAGAAGGCTTCTCGTCACTTTTCTAACCTCACTTTTATGCTTCCCATTTTTACAAATATTTCCTCTTAGGAAATAATAGAAATTTTCACTCTTAAAGCTTCTTAGGCCTTTTACAATAATTTCCTCTTAGGAAATGATAAAAAAAAAATTATATTGCAAAAAAAAATAAAAAAAATTATTTAATAATATTAACTAATAATAAAACTAAATATTAATAAAAAACATTAACAAATATTTTTTAATTAATATTCTAATTAAATTAATAAAAAAAATTAATACCTTTAAAAAAAAATTATCTATCTTTGGAGAGTTTTGAACCTGTGTCAATCCCTCACTAAGCTCTTAGCTTATGGCCACTGACCAACCACACTAACTCACTACCATGTGAGCTAAGAAAAGGTGCATCCCTTTAACCACTTAATCTTTACACACCAAAATATTTAAAAAAAAAAAAATTACCTTGTTGCAACTCGAACACGCGACCAGTCGAAGGGCAAAGGCATTGGGCTGGCTCCTCGAGCCAGTCGGGCTATAGCACCCAAATTGAAGGTATGAAGTAGTGCTTTCTATTTAAAACATAGACGCATCAATTTTTTTTTTAAAAACTTGGGATTCAAATATCCCACATTCACCAGGATGTGATATCTGAATCGTTTAAGAGCTCCAACGTGCCTAGTAAACTTCGATTGCCTTCAAGAAATCAAATGCGACATTTTATCGAATCCTTAACCAATTGAATTTCACCATATCACCATGCACCTTGGATCCTTGCACCACGTCAGTCTGTGTTCTCGGTCTGACACGTGTTTTGTCCTCCTTGCACCACATCAGCCTATGTTCATGGTCTGCCATATGTCTTGTCAGTCCAGTCATCTATGTGTCCTCTATCCTCATGTCCATACATCTGCCACATTTCCTCAAGCTTCAGGCCTTCTCCACTTCACCTCCTTGGGTGACAGGTATGCTCCACATCAGCCTCAAGAATTATGTCAGATTTCTTCCAGGTTAGCCTTGGGATTCGTGTCCCTGTCACTCTACCTATCTCAGGATCCACACCAGGGTCCTGTTAGTTGGCCTACCTCAGGATCCATGCCAGGATTCCACTCTGTGGGCCTCCTCGACCTTACCTTGGAATCTACGTTGTCCTCCTATGGGCCCTCGACCTCACCGATCTGCTCCCGCTCTGATACCAAATGAACTTTCTTAAGTATATATTAATTTTCATAAATAAGAAAATACAAGGGCTTATATAGTGTATAATTCAAAAATACCGCTAATTGTTATGCTAGGAATATAATATGCTAAATCAAATTAAAATCAAATTCTAAAACCTAATGGGGTAAGTTAGCCGATCATTCTATGCCGACTAATATAATATCTAAAACTAATATCAACCGACAACAAATGTCGACAAGATGCTAACCTAGGTTAAGTAAACTAACAACAAATCTTAACCTAGTTACTTAGGAATTAGGGGTAATTCCAACAAGAATGACATATTATGAAGACACTGATCACTTGCTTTATCAGGTTACAGAAAACAGAGAAGAATATTTCGATCATCAACTAAAAGAAGATCCACATTGAAGACTAAAGTCTTCAATATCCAAATAATGTAATACAAGGGGGTGTTAGAAATAGACTATTACATCATTTGGATAATGTAAATGTACCTTTCTTGGTACATACTTAGAACATTAGATTACTTTAGGGGGGAGTTATCTTGTTACTACATGCAATGTAATAAATGCACAAGTGTCAAAGTGCAAGTTGTACATGTGCAAGTTGTCCCTTGCACATCTAGGTAGAGTGTTGACCAAGGAACTTATTTCCTATATAAAGGGCCATAGGTATAGATATCAGATATCACATGATATAGTCATTGTGTGGTATAAAATAGAGTGGCATGATGTAGCAGTGTAATGTAGTGATGAGGTGTAATATGCTCAATGCCCATTCTTGAGTTGTAGCTATATTCATGGAGTGTTCATTTCCTCCATAGCTACTTTTGTAAACATCTCCATAATTTCTATTTATAGTATATTTTTAGTCATCTTGCAGATTTACTTTATTTCATATTATTTTGTATCTTGTGTTTTTCTATCTCCCATTACTTATGCATCAAAATCTAACAAGTCATATGTACCCTTGAAACATATAATTCTAAGTAGTATCATTTAAAGAAAATTTAACTAGTAATATTTATTCTATTTGGATTCGAATAAATCATTTAGATCATTTAAATAAAGAACTCATAGATTAGTTTGTAAGGTAAAATGAAATGCTTATATAATTGCTCAAATTTTTCTTTTTGGTTAGCAAAAATGGTATTCCAACAATAATAAGTGATTTTATTATGGTATATATAAAACTCAATGGTGATGTGAATGCAACCCATGCTTTAGAGGTAAGGCTAAAAAGGAAAAATAATCCATTGATAATTTATTTGTATCAATGTTTTAAACAATACACCTAACACCCATAAATTTCAAGTAATTTAGTGATCTTTTTTTTTTGGAGAACAAAGGGGTTGTACTTGGGTTCCCCACCCTTGAAAAATCACAACTCTCCATTAGAGCACAAGATTTTACAAACATATTCAATTCTCATCTCAATTGAGTTGCTATAGCTAGATGCCTACATAATTTTCATAAAAAGTCAAAATTCTTGATTTTCATTTTTTGGATCTTCTTCAATTATTTGTGTGAATATAAATATTCCAAAACTTAGCATCCTTCTTGAAATTTTTATTTAATAGCCTTCACAATACCAAAACTCCACCCCTATTGTCTATGCATTGCATCTTAGTAGAGTAATATTTCCAAAAATTTGCACTATAATAGTCTTCTTTACCAGATCTGGATTGATAGCTTCCTTCCTGAAGCATAAGTGCAACCACAAGAATTGTAATAAATACTTTATATGAAAACACATTAATGTTATAAAACAAAGTAAATATTACTAATTGAAAATATTAAAGTAAATCTTAATCATTATATGATTCAGGCAGTCAATATTTTCTTGTCAACTTCAACTAAAATTACTACTTCCTCTAACCATGGAAAAGAGAATTTAACTTCATGGCCTTCAATTAAAACCCCTCTATTGGCTAACCTATCTACATAGTTGTTTCCTTCCCTTAACATATGTGTAAACCTAATTTCTTAAAAATCTATAGCAATGTCTTGTATTTCCATAATTATCGCTTGTATGTTTCATGGAACCTTTGATTTCCTCAAAATTGTATTTATTACTATTAGTGAATCACCTTACGTCCATACTCTATTCCATTTTATTTGTCTACATATTTTTAACCGTTCTAGAGCTGCTCAAGCTTTAGCTTCATTATTTTTCAAATCCATAAAATCTCTCCCTTATTATTTCTAATTATTCCTCCTCCTCCTAGTCCTATATTTCCTTTAGATGCTCCATCAATATTCAATTTAACCAACTGCACTTATGGCGATTTCTACTTTATGTTCGTTGTCTTCTTTTTGTTTCTCCTATACTCAACATCATAATTCTATTTTATGACTTGAATCCATCTATCAAATTTCTTTGGTTTAATATTAGAGATTAGGTGAGTTGATAGGGTTGGTTTAGACTCCTCTATGGCTAGACAAATCTCCCTTTTCATTACCTCTAAATTGCTTTCCTTTCCTTTAAATATTATTCTATTCCTTTCCAGCCATACAATCCAAAAATTTGTATCTTTTGATATATCCTAGATTATATGTAAAGCCTCACTTTTAAAGGTGTTTTGTCATTGCTTTAACCATTCTTAAATTTTATCATTCATCACCATGTATTTACCAAACATATTAAAAATCCATTGTTGTAGTTTCCAAACTATTGAGTAGTGTCCTAAGATATGGTATGTAGTCTCCTCCTCCTTTTTACATAGAAAACATTGTGAGGGGCCATGAAAACCCCTTTTCAAAAGGTTATCCCAATATAAAGTTCTTCTATGACCTATTGGCCAAACAAACATTTTGACTTTAGGAATTCTTGGGCTATCCCAAATATCTCTCCACAATCTTGTGGTATTCTAATTTTATTGGTGTTTTACATTATATCCGCTTCTTGTTGTGTATTCTCCTGAGCTATTCAACTCCCAAATTAGCTTATCCTCAGCTCCCTCAAAATAATCATTGTTGTTATCTTTCTGCTCAACTGCCTCCTAGCATCAATATCTTGTATACTTGTAAAAAAATATTATTTCCATTTGTATCTTCCTTCCTGATCCTTATACATAATATTTGAAACCCTATCACCATATTTGTCTTGAGGTAATATCATCCTTGGTTTTTAAAATGGATCTATATTGAATGGTTTTTAATACAGCAAGTATGCATCCAAATATATTTTTTCTCCAATTTCCACCACCCATCTTAGACCTTTAATTACTAGATCAAATGATTTTTTAAAATAGTTCCATACTGCAAAACCATCATGTAGTGATAATGCAGTAAATATTAAGCTTGGGTCATTGAGCTTAATGTACTTAAAATAATTCTTGTCCATTTTATTTGACTCTCTCCATACAATCTTCAAATTACTTTTCCCCTAAGAGCTAAGTGTGCATCCATAAGAACTCTTAAACCAAGACTTCCCCTAGTTTTATCATCACACACCTTGCTCCATTTCACCAAAGAAATTTTCCTTTTATCATATAATCCTGACCACAAAAATGACCGCATAGTATAGACTAAACTATTTTCTATCGATTTTGGCATAGTATATAAGGACATATAATATGTTGGAATGACTTGTAAGACTAATTTAATTAGTCACACTCTTCTTTCTAATGATAAAATTCTACCTTTCCATGTCGATAGGTTTTTCTAAACTTTATTTATAACTAGATTCCATAATTTTGTCCTTATTCTCCCCTCAAATAAGAGCATCCCTAGATAAGTTGTTGGCAAGTTTACCTCCACCATTTGAAGTAATATACATATCCCTGCTTTGATTCTATCTAGAGTGTTTAGGAATTAAATTTTAGATTTTTTCTTATTAAATTTATGCCCTAATGCACTTTCATATTCCTTTAATAAACTATTCAAAGCTCTAGCCTTATTTATCCCTACCCTCCCAAAAAGGGTTGTACAATCTACAAATTGTTAATGGATGATGTTGTCAATGTTATTACTTGCTTTAGCCCATTTATTAGCCCATATTTGCTAGCTTTATTCAAGTTCCTACCCACTACCTTTGTCATAATAATGAACATATATGGTGATAAAGTATCTCCCTATCTAATATCTCTCTTGGTTTTAAATGATTCTATTACTAACCTATTGACCAACACTAAATATGATACTACAAAGACATAAGCTTTAATCCATCTAATCCATTTCTTCTCAAATCAAAACATTTCTAATACTGCAAAAATAAAATCTAATCTAACTCTATCATAGGCTTTACTCATATCAAGTTTTAAGATCATTGCTCTCTTTTATTGAAGTTGTTGAATTCATAACTTTATGAGCTACTATGGTCCCATCAAAAATTTATCTCTTTCACAAATTCTCCTTGCTCTTCTAAAATAATTTTCTCTAACAATGGTCTTAATTTATTTTTCATCACTTTGGAGATTATTTTATATGTCATATTACATAGGCTTATGGGCCTAAAGAATCAAACAATTATGCATCCTTATTTTTGTGAATCAGGGTAAGATATGTTGCATTTATTTTACAAGGTATGTATTGTTTTACCCTAGATTATTCCACTACCATCAACAAATAATCATTCACTATATCCCAATTATGTAGATAGAATTTTGTAGAGAGCCCATTCGAACTTGGGGATTTATCCTTATTAAAAGAGAAAAGAGGTAAACAAACTTCCATAGTAATAGGCCTCAATATTTTCCTATTGTCTTCATCTATTATAACCGAAGGTACTTCTTGTAGTATTTTATCATTAAAAAATTTAAACTCCACTGATCCTAGAATATTTTGGTAAAAAAACCTTACCTCCTTTCTAATTTCACTTTGGTCTTCAATCCAAACCCCTTCTACTATTTTAATTCTATTAATATTGGATGTTGATCTTTTTACTATTGCCATCCTATGAAAAAATTTATGTTTTTATCACCTTTTAACCAAGTCTATCTCGATTTAGTCTCCATAATTTCTCCTCCTTACTCAAAATATTATGATATTCACTAAGAAACTTCGTTTCCTCTAAGCTTGGATTATTATGCTCACATTTTTGTAATTTTGAAAGTTTCTCTTTTGGTTCTTCTTTCTTATCAAAAATATTCTTATTCTATTATTTTAATCTAGATGCCATTGATTTAATTTATTGTATACAACCCACCGTTTCATGAAGAATTCTCCATTTGTGTTATCATATCAACAAATTGAGGATGGTCTTCCCACATTTGCTCATATTTAAAATATGATTTTTATAAATTCAATTACCACCATTTTAAATCTTATAGGCCAGTGATCATTCTTAATTAAAATTTAATTTATGTTTTAATTATCCATTACACATCTTATAAGGTTATTTTCCACCATTAGGGGGCAATCCTTACTATAAGGTTAATACATGTTAAGCTTTTTCTTTGGATTTTCATATTTTCAATAATAATATATACTTTTAAAACAATTTATTTTTTATTAATTGGTTATATTAAATTAAAATAAGCATATTTAAATTTATATTATTAATTTAACTTAATACACATTTTCATAATTAAAAATTTAAAAACTCTTAATTCATAATATTTTTTAATTAATTATTTAGGGTTGGCTGGATAATAAGGGGTTGTACTTGTGTCCCCCACCCTTGAAAAATTACAATTTTCTTCTTTAGAGCTTGAGATTTTACAAATAGATACACTTCTCATCTCAATTGAGATACTATAGCATCTACATAATTTTACGTAAAATATCTGAATTCTTGATTTTCAATTTCTAGATCTTTTCAATTTTTGTATGAATATAAATATTATAGAATTCAGCATCCTTATTGATATTTTTCTATAGCAACTTCACCTCTACTATCTATGCATTGCATCTTAGTAGAGTAATATTTCCAAAACAACACACTATCTTAGTCTGCTTTACTAAAACTGGATTGCTAGTTTCTTTCCTAAAACACAAGTGCAACCATAAAAATTATAATAAATAGTTTATAAGAAAACACATTATTGCTATAAAATAAAGCAGATATTACCAATGGAAAATATTAAAGTAGATATTAATCATTATTTGATTCACATAGTAAACATTTTCTTTTCAGCTTCAGCTAAACTTACTACTTTCTCTAACCATGAAAAGGAAAATTTAACTTCACGATCCTCAATTAAAACCCCTCTATTGGCTAGCCTATCTAAACATTTTCCTTACCTTAATATATATGTAAACTGTAAACCTGATTTCTTAAACTCTTTAGAAAGATCTTGAATTTCCACAATTATCTCTTGTATGTTCCATGGAGTTTTCACTTTCCTCAAAATTGTATTTATTACTATGAAATAATCACCTTCCATCCATCTTCTATTCCATTTTATTTTTTTTCATATTTTTAACCCTTCTAAAGTTGCCCAAGCTTGAGCTTCATTATTTGTATTAAATTACCTATTGAAAGCATAATGAATCAATATCTCTCCTCTATTATTTCTAATTATTCCTCCTCCTCTTGTTGGTCCTGGATTTCCTTTAGATGCTCCATAAAAATTTAATTTAACCAACTCCACATCTAGTGGTTTCCACTTTATATTCTTTGTCTTCTTTTTTCTTCTCTTATACCCAACATCATAATTTCATTTAATGACTTGAATCCATCTATCAAGGCTTTTTACTTCCATATTAGGGATTTGGTGAGTTGATAGGATTGGTTTAGACTCCTCTATGGCTAAACATATCTTCCTTTTAATTACCTCTAAACTATTTTTCATTTCTTTAAATATTCTTCTATTCCTTTCTAGCCATATAGTCCAAAGTATTGTATATTTTGATATATCCCATATTGTTTGTAAAACCTCACTTTTATAAGTGCTCTACCATTGCTTTAACCAATATTCAATTATTCTATTCATCATGATGCATTTACCAAACATATTAAGAATCCATTTCCATAGTTTCCAGATTATTGAGCAATATCCCAATAGATAGCCTAGTTCAAATTCATGCTCAAGATAACATAGAAGATTATCATGTCATCATTTATAGTTTTTAAGAACACAAGCTTATACTGAGAGGGGGGTGAACAGTATAAGACCACTTTTTACTTTTCTTTCCCAAATAATATTATGCAATATATCAATGGCAATATCAATAGTAGTAATCAAAGCAATGCACAAATCACCACACACAATAGAGACACCAATTTAACGTGGTTCACCCAATGTGGGCTACGTCCATGAAGAAAATATTTCACTAAAATTTCCTCAATAATTCTCTTGGGAATCCTTCCCTATTACAATATTTATGGACCTCTGTCCAAAGGAGATACCAATCCCCTAATCAAGTTTGTGGATCTCTATCCATAGGAGAACTCCTTCTCCTCTGCTCTGGCTGGTGATCCTCTAGAAGACTACTACCTCCACTACATTGGCTTGTGGATCTCTCTCCATAGAAGACTCTATCCTCACTCAAAAGACCTCTATCCTCACTACCCTAGCTAATGGATCTCTATCCACTAGAGACTATTGTCCTCTACTCTGTCACCTCCAAATCTTGCTCTTAGCTCTGCTCAACCTCTATCTCAAATCTGTACTAAACATAGTCCTTTGGTCTAGCACAAATCTGCTCAATCTCTATCTCAAATATGCACTAAACACAGTCCTTCGGTCTAGCACAAATCTGCTCAATCTCTATCTCAAATCTACACTAAACATAGTCCTTCGATCTAGCACAAATCTGCTCAATATCTATCTCAAATATACACTAAACACAGTCCTTCGATCTAGCATAAATCTTCTCAATATTTATCTCTTGTTTAGCATAAATCTGCTCTCAAATCTACACCAAACTTATCTTAATTATCCTCAAGCCTTAACACAAAGCTTGATCCAATCAAAAATCAACTCTGCTAGATCTACCCCAAGCCTTAACACAAAGCTTGAACAAATCAATCAATCAATTCTACTCTCAAGTCTTCTCAAAGACTTACCTCAAATCTATCCACAAGTCTTCACCAAGACTTACCTCAAATCTGCTCAACAAGTTCTCTCTAGAACTTGTCCAATATGCTCAACAAGTCTTCACCAAGACTTACCTCAAATATTCTTGTAAGCTTCCACAAAATCTCACACAAATCTATCCTTAAGTCCCCTCTAGGACTTACTCAAATCTATCCACTAGCTTTCACAAAAGCTTATTCAAATCAATTGCAAAACTTGCATACAAAACTCAACTCAATCTCTCATAGAAAACCTCTTCAATCCCACAAACAAGTTTCACTCAAAATCTTGTTTAACTTATAGAAACATATAGAGAATGGTTAGAGACTCAATATGTTTCACACTCACAAAATACTCAATCACTTTCAAATTCTCCTTCAAATCAATTTAGAATAAAGAACAATTTGTTTCACAAATCTTGAACTATCACTCCAACACTTTCAATCAATAATGCTCAATCAACTTCACTCAACCATCCACTCAATGAAACACAACTTGCTTACAAACCCTAACCAAGTGTTTCACCAAACTTCCAACAACTCACACTATGGAACTCAAACCTTGACTCAAGATGATTCCAAACTCACATAACAATGATACTCATGATATTTTCACAAACCCTTATCATGCACATGAAAGCTTACTCAAATATTTCCAACAATGCTTATCAAACAATATCACATAACAATGATACTCATGTTCTTTCACAAACCCTAGTCAAGATAGTTTTAACAAAACAGATCTTCAACAAACCCTAGTTCAAGATAGTTCTCAACTTCACACTCAATTTCTCTCACAAACATTCACCAATCATGTATATAAGAACTCACTCAACAATGCTTATCAAACAAACCTTTTCACTCCAACTTTGCATTTCACAACTTCAACCAACCAAACAATATTTCACTCACAAGGAAGATGTGCCCATACCTTTTGTTTGATGGAGATATGTCTTCAAAAACCTGTCTCAATCACAATCAAATTCTCTTTGCTATTCTTAAGGTTAGATAGCAACAATTTATTTCAAAATCTCCACTCAAATATTTCCTTCAATAATTATCTCACCATACAAAAATATTAGCTCTCAAGTACACCTTATTATCTCCAAACTTCACAAAATAATATTCAAATCATGACCAATCAAAACTTCTTTAAAACACTTTATAAATCCAATTTTCACACTTATAAAATTAATTCCTTTGGTTAATCCTTTTAACTCCAATATTCAAACAATAAAATCCAACACAATTAATTTCCTTTCAAACACCTTATATCTCCAATCTCTATTTTAATGCTAAGTAAAAAATTAAAATATTTAAACTCCCTTATGACTCCCTATCTCTAACCTTAGCAAGAATTAATCAAAGCGCAATCAATAATTCACGTGGCCCCTTATCACAAATCACACCTTGGCAAAATAAAGTAACCTCTTACCTTAGACTATGGTGCGTGATAAAAATAATGCCCTCACGACTGCGCTCACCTCGAACCCACGACCAACCATCACCATGGTGCCTAAGCCTTACGGCTTGGCTATCGTTGGGCCACACACCCATGACAAGACCAAAGGCGCATGATGCACCTTTTACCTTGCTCTCTGGTGCCTTTCAAAATGAAGAAAAAAACTTTGCTACCACCAAAAATGAAGGGGACGTGAATCGAACACTTGACCTATCTGCCACAAGTGCCTTAACCAGCCGCCACTCACCACTTGTGCTACCAAGCACTTGGTGATAATTTTAATGCTCCACTTTGTCTTATACAAGATCTGCCCTTCTTATTTTTAACACATGCAAATATTTCTCTCTTCTCTTCGATGCACGATTTTTTCTTTTTCACTTTAGGGCTTCGAAATGCATGGATAATCGAAAATAAAACTTTAGCCCCCTTTTTATATCCTTTGGCTTATGCACTTCGATGTTGGCAGATATTTTGAATTTAGAAATTTGATTAAATAAAATATTTTATAACTTTTAACTTTGGTGCCCAAACTCTATTTAAATTTAAATTTTAACCTTTAGGTTAAAATATTTAAATTTAAATAAATTAAATTAAATATTTTGTAACTTGCTCAATGGGTCTTTCGAGGAGTAAATTATTTTTAATTGCTCCTTGGACCTGTCCTCTTCACCTCAACCTATAATTTGGAGTATTATAATATTAAATATTATAATATCATATTTGCCTTTCAAACCTGCTTTGCCCTTTTGGAAAAACCTCCTGGTGACCTTAATGAAGATGAAACTGAAACAACAACTCGTGACAACTCTTGACATCAATGACAACAAAACTTGCTCATATTTCCAACAATATCCCCCTTTGTCATTGATGGTAACCCATTTTCCTTTTACCATTTCTTTTACCTTTTTTAGTTCTACTCCCCCTGAGAAACTGCTCCCCCTAACTGAATGCTCTCCCCCTAACTCAAATCTCTCCCCCTTTGACATCAATGGCAAAGGGCCACCTTTGGGGCTTGGGGCTAAGAATGAGACTCTTAGCTTAGCCCCTCCCCCACCTCCTCTCTTGAGGTGGTTAATTTTGGGGTGGGAGTATCTCTACTCCCAGCATACACTGATATTTACCTTTGTCCACCTTCTTCCTCAATTGATCCTTCTGATTCCTTTGACTATTCCTGTTCTTGCTTATCTCTGGAAGTTCTGCTCTACACCACTTGGCTATATGCCCAACATTATTGCACTTATAACACTTAATATTGTAATTCCTTGAAGGTGTAGATGTGTTAAAGTTTCTCCTAGTGAAGCCATATCCATTCCTATTATGAACCCTACAATTAACTGCCTTATGACCAAACTGATTACAAGAGTAGCAATACCCTTGAAAAAGATACCTATTTCTAAAATTTCCATATTCCTGTCTTTCATGTGTCCTGCACTGTGTAGCCTTGTGCCCAAACCTATGACATGAGAAGCATCATCCATTGAAAACTGCATTGCCTTGACCCCATTGGTCTCTTAGTCTCTTCTACCTCTGTGTTGTTTCTTGTTCCATCTGTTCCTCATTTGTGCATTGTTCCTTTCCTTGTTGAACTTTCTATTGTCCAACTTATCCTTAGAAGTCTCACTTTCTCTTTCACTCTCTTCTTCTAAAGCTTCTTCTTCTTTGGAGCTTGAGATTGACTCCTCTCCTTGTCCTCTATATTCTTCTTCAAAACCAAGTCCTATCTTGTTTGATGAAGATCTTTGTACCTTGATAATCTTATCCAATTTCTTTGAGCTTCTTCCAAACCTGTGTAGCTTGTCTTTAGACTCTTTTACTTCCTTCCTTAGTGAAGCTACCTCATGTTCTAATCTCTCACATTCTAGAACCTTTGCCTCTAACCTCTCTTTAAATCTCCTTGTCTTAGCTATTGAGTTGGTTAGATCCTCTATAAGCTTTCCTTTTTCTTCATCACATTCTTGAAATTGAAGCTTGAGTTTTGAGTTCTACTTTCTTACCTTTCTTAATGCATCAAGGGCAGAAATAAGCTCACCCTCAAGATCAACTTCTCCTACCTCTTCATTTTTTTATTCTTCTTTTATTCTTTTGTCTTCATCTTCATTCTTTTCTGATTCCTTTCCACTAGAAGCACTTCCTTCTTCTTCTATTGCCATAAGAAGACTTTCTTCTTCTGGACCTTCACTAGCATCTTCATACTCATCTTCACTAAAACTGAATCCATTCCTTGTACAACTATCTTCAAGATGACCAAAGTTACCACATCTAAAACACTTGAGGATTATTGGTGTTCTTTTTCTAACAACATTCTTTTCTTCTGCCAGAAATAGAATTTCTTCTTCTTCATTTTCTGAGGACCTTCCATCACTATCACTAGAACTCTTATCTACCTTATCTGCATAAAAGCTCTTCTTATGCCTTTGGAAAAACTTCTTTCCTTGCTTGCTTTGTCCATCCCTACTTCTATTTTGATACCTGTATTTTCCTGCTTCCCTATTCTTATGATCCTGTTTCTCATCTTCACTACTATTTCTAGCTTTTGGACAATCAGTTGCATAGTGACCATATTTACCACAATTAAAACATTTAACTAATTTTGTACCTTTATACTTTCTTGAGTCCTTGTTCCTTCTGCCATAATTTGCTTCTTCATCACTAGATAACTCATTGCTTGAATCTGACTTCTTACCCTTTGTCTTCTTTGTAACTTTGAAGGTTGCTTCTTTTTGGGGAATAGGTTCCTCTTTTATTCTCATCTCAAAAGCTGTGAGAATTCCATGTAATTCATCCCTTGTCAAAATTTCAATATCTTTTGACTCTTCTATAGCTGAAATATTTTCACTATACCTTTTTGGGAGTGACCTTAAAATCTTATCACAAACATCTGTTTCTTCAACTTTAAGCCCAAGTCCTTGCATGGAGTTAACAACCTCATCCACACGAAGTAGGTATGCAACAATATTTTCCTCATCCTTCATCTTTAGGTCTTCAAATGTTCTCTTGTAATTTTGCAACTTTACCCTTTTGACCTTTTTGTCTCCCTCATATATGCCTTTCAACTTATCCCAAATTTCCTTTGTTGATGTGCAATGCATAACCTTTATAAACTCTATTTCATGCAAACCCTTTAAAATTCCATTCATTGCCTTTGAATTATTCAGTTGTAGGAGCTTACCATATTTATCTGTAGGTGGAGTAGCTGGCGGTATGTATCCATCCTCAACTGCTTGCCATATTTCATTCCCTAGTGCCATTAGGTGAATCTTCATTCTCATACTCCAAAGTGCATAATTGTTCCCATCGAACAATGGTGCCGAATTCCCTGAAGATCCATTATGAGAATCCATCTGTGTTCTTGTGAGCTTTTCCTTCAAGCTGTTAAACTCTTTTGAAGGAACCCACTCTGATACCAATTGAAGAACACAAGCTTATACTGAGAGGGGGGTGAACAATATAAGACCACTTTTTACTTTTCTTTCCCAAATAATATTATGCAATATATCAATGGCAATATCAATAGTAGTAATCAAAGCAATGCACAAATCACCACACACAATAGAGACACCAATTTAACGTGGTTCACCCAATGTGGGCTACATCCATGGAGAAAATATTTCACTAAAATTTCCTCAACAATTCTCTTGGGAATCCTTCCCTATTACAATGTTTATGGACCTCTGTCCAAAGGAGATACCTAATCCCCTAATCAAGTTTGTGGATCTCTATCCATAGGAGAACTCCTTCTCCTCTACTCTGGTTGGTGATCCTCTAGAAGACTACTACCTCCACTGCACTAGCTTGTGGATCTCTCTCCATAGAAGACTCTATCCTCACTCAGAAGACCTCTGTCCTCACTACCCTAGCTAATGGATCTCTATCCACTAGAGACTACTATCCTCTACTCTATCACCTCCAAAGCTTACTCTTAGCTCTGCTCAACCTCTATCTCAAATTTGTACTAAACATAATCCTTCGGTCTAGCACAAATATGCTCAATATCTATCTCAAATCTACACTAAACATAGTCCTTTGGTCTAGCACAAATCTGCTCAATATCTATCTCAAATATACACTAAACACAATCCTTCAATCTAGCACAAATTTCTCAATATCTATCTCAAATCTACACTAAACATAGTCCTTCGATCTAGCACAAATATTCTCAATATCTATCTTTGGTCTGGCACAAATATACTCTCAAATATACACCAAACTTTATCCTCAAGCCTTAACACAAAGCTTGATCCAATCACAAATCAACTCTGCTAGATCTACCCCAAGCCTTAACACAAAGCTTGAACAAATCAATCAATCAATTCTGCTCTCAAGTCTTCTCAAAGACTTACCTCAAATCTATCCACAAGTCTTCACCAAGACTTACCTCAAATCTTCTCAACAAGTTCTCTCTAGAACTTGTCCAATCTGCTCAACAAGTCTTCACCAAGACTTACCTCAAATATGCTTGTAAGATTCCACAAAATCTCACACAAATCTATCCTTAAGTCCCCTCTAGGACTTACTCAAATCTCTCCTCTAGATTTCACAAAATATTATTCAAATCAATTGCAAAACTTGCATACAAAACTCAACTCAATCTCTCACAGAAAACCTCTTCAATCCCACAAACAAGTTTCACTCAGAATCTTGTTTAACTTACAGAAACATATAGAGAATGGTTAGAGACTCAATATGTTTCACACTCACAAAATACTCAATCACTTTCAAATTCTCCTTCAAATCAATTTAGAATAAAGAACAATTTGTTTCACAAATCTTGAACTATCACTCCAACACTTTCAATCAATAATGCTCAATCAACTTCACTCAACCATCCACTCAATGAAACACAACTTGCTTACAAACCCTAACCAAGTGTTTCACCAAACTTCCAACAACTCACACTATGGAACTCAAACCTTGACTCAAGATGATTCCAAACTCACATAACAATGATACTCATGATATTTTCACAAACCCTTATCATGCACATGAAAGCTTACTCAAATATTTCCAACAATGCTTATCAAACAATCTCACATAACAATGATACTCATGTTCTTTCACAAACCCTAGTTCAAGATAGTTCTCAACTTCACATAACAATGATACTCATGATATTTCAACAAACCCTAGTTCAAGATAGTTCTCAATTTCACACTCAATTGCTCTCACAAACATTCACCAATCATGTATATAAGAACTCACTCAACAATGCTTATCAAACAAACCTTTTCACTCCAACTTTGCATTTCACAACTTCAACCAACCAAACAATATTTCACTCACAAGGAAGATGTGCCCATACCTTTTGTTTGATGGAGATATATCTTCAAAAACCTGTCTCAATCACAATCAAATTCTCTTTGCTATTCTTAAGGTTAGATAGCAACAATTTATTTCAAAATCTCCACTCAAATATTTCCTTCAATAATTATCTCACCATACAAAAATATTAGCTCTCAAGTACACCTTATTATCTCCAAACTTCACAAAATAATATTCAAATCATGACCAATCAAAACTTCTTTAAAACACTTTATAAATCCAATTTTCACACTTATAAAATTAATTCCTTTGGTTAATCCTTTTAACTCCAATATTCAAACAATAAAATCCAACACAATTAATTTCCTTTCAAACACCTTATATCTCCAATCTCTATTTTAATGCTAAGTAAAAAATTAAAATATTTAAACTCCCTTATGACTCCCTATCTCTAACCTTAGCAAGAATTAATCAAAGCGCAATCAATAATTCATGTGGCCCCTTATCACAAATCACACCTTGGCAAAATAAAGTAACCTCTTACCTTAGATGGTGACTTGTGATAAAAATAATGCCCTCACGACTATGCTCGCCTCGAACCCATGACCAACCATCACCGTGGTGCCTAAGCCTTATGGCTTGGCTGTCGTTGGGCCACACACCCATGACAAGACCAAAGGCGCATGATGCACCTTTTACCTTGCTCTCTGGCGCCTTCCGAAATGAACGAAAAAACTTTGCCACCACCAAAAATGAAGGGGACATGAATCGAACACTTGACCTATCTGCCACAAGCGCCTTAACCAGTCGTCACTTGCCACTTGCGCTACCAAGCGCTTGGTGATAATTTTAATGCTCCACTTTGTCTTATACAAGATATGCCCTTCTTATTTTTAACACATGCAAATATTTCTCTCTTCTCTTTGGTGCACGATTTTATTTTTCACTTTAGGGCTTCAAAATGCATGGATAATCAAAAATAAAACTTTAGCCCCTTTTTATATCCTTTAGCTTATGCACTTCGACGTCGACGGATATTTTGAATTTAGAAATTTGATTAAATAAAATATTTTATAACTTTTAACTTTGGCGCCCAAACTCTATTTAAATTTAAATTTTAACCTTTAGGTTAAAATATTTAAATTTAAATAAATTAAATTAAATATTTTGTAACTTGCTCAATGGGTCTTTCGAGGAGTAAATTATTTTTAATTGCTCCTTGGACCTGTCCTCTTCACCTCAACTTGTAATTTGGAGTATTATAATATTAAATATTATAATATCATATTTGCCTTTCAAACCTACTTTGCCCTTTTGGAAAAACCTCCTGGTGACCTTAATGAAGACGAAACTAAAACAACAACTCGTGACAACTCTTGACATCAATGACAACAAAACTTGCTCATATTTCCAACAAGTTCTCTCGCTAGACTATCATTCAAATGACCATTTAGCTCCCTTTCACCAAGAAAATTTAAATTTTGATTTATAAATATGAGTTCAAACCTCATTCAAAGGGTCGAATTTGTAGTCCTTGCCTGGTACCTGGTATCTCATTATAATTGTTTTTTATCAATGAAGTGGTAGTTATTTGGTCTCCATGGTGTTTGCTTTTACAGCTTTTCTATGAATGATCTTTTCTAAGTCATTTTTGTTACACTGTAATGTTGGTTTATTTTTGTAAAGTAGTTATATGTCTTAATTACCTATCATATTACTAATACTTACAGTCCTTGAAATGACTAGAAGTATAATATGTTCATTTTAAGTCATTTATATTATATTCAATGTTTATTGTATTATGTTAAAGCAATATCCTTATTACCTATTGGATTGCTAATTGTATGAATCCTTGGAATGATTAAGATGAATGTAGTGAGTTAAATGAACCTGTGTACATAATCCCTAATGGCTAATCTATTAAGTGCCATAAAATGTATTAATGGTCCATTATATTGAGATATCCAATGTTGTTACACTACACCCATCCACAATTTTACTTATCCTTTTACCCTTGCTCTTTTCCTAAACCCATTTGCTTTCTTTCCCTTTACTCTTTTCCTTACTCTTTTACCTCAAAATAAATCCATAGGAGTATGCCTTATCTAAAGGACAAAATGTAGGGAAACCTTGTTTCATCCAATTACTATACTTTGGCTAGAATCGATGGGCACATCTTTCCTTAGAAATGGTAGATTTTAGTCCAATAGTAGAGTAAGTTTTTGGCATGCCTTATGGGACAAATAATTATGTTCATCTTATTTACCTGGAGGGTTCATGATTAGGTGAACAATCTTGACCTCATTAATAGTGATTGTATGTTAATTTGGTGGGTCACATCAAAAGAACCAAAAAAATTATAAGGCTAAAATTACCGATTCAATTTCATCAAACTTACATAATATTTGTATATCCTGTACACGCCAAAATCTAGCCACTTGTCATCCATCCATATTTTTCCACCACATTTACCTATTATTTATATATATTTATTTAATATATATTTAAATAATAATATTCTATATATTATTTATATATATTTAATAAATATATGTGTATTTATATGAATTAATCCCAACCATCCATCATGATTTTATCCTAGCCATTCACCCACCTTAATCCATGCCACCTACCTAGATTTAATCTCCACCCTCCATCATGTTTTAATCTTGACCACATAAATTGTGTCGTTGAAACCCTAATGTGCCCTAGGAGATATTATAAAGAGGAGTCATTTTGATGATTCAACCCCTAAGTTTTCAAATCCTAAGTATCCCCTAAGTTTATGAAGTCCTCAAGCATCCAAAAATTCTTACCACTTCCATTTTCCCTCGCTCATCGTCGCCTTCACATCCGCCACCATCCACTTTGCATGAACCAGATCTACTTTTGTATATTTTTTTCTAATCCCCCAAGCACCTCTGGTCATTTCCTTTTAACCTTCAAGAACCTCTAGGTGCCTCCCACCATTCTCAAACACCTCTGGGCACCTTCCTTCCATCATTGAGTGCCTCTGGGTATTTCCTACCATCACCGAGCACTCGTTGGGTGTTCATAGCCCTAGTTCTACAGTCCAACCATCCCTCGGGTGTTGTTAGGGCATCTGCACACCAAATCCTACAACAATAAAGAAGAACAGAGAACAGTGAATTAGTGTGATAAGGTTTAGAGATCAAGTTTATTGGAAGCTACTGAAGCATTTGAGTGGTCCGGCCTATGGATATCTAAAGCCCACTCACCTTATTATTGAGATCAAGTTGAGCATGAAGACACCACCCTTATTTTTTAGCTAGGATTTTAAAGAATCGTAGCATATTGAAATTGTTGTATTGGATATTGTAAACCCCTATCTGGGGTGCACTTGGTTGTAATATCAAAGATCCACCTGAAAATAAGAATAAAAGTTTGTTTATGTGCAATCATCTATGTTTAATCTACTTTATTCATTCATTTAAGTATATTGTTTGGTGTTTTTTGATTTTGCATCTACAAATGGCAATCACAGTGGGACCCACAATGGGTTCTGTGTGCTAATTATATTATCATTAATTTGTTGCTTTTTGTCTTCTATCTTGCAAGTTTTTCAAAAAAATGGGTTGCGCAAATTTCATAGAACCAGTTTATGAGAAGTTGTAGAAGGTGCGCAGATGCCCCATGGCACTCGTGGGACATTCAAGAAGCACCCAGGTGCATTTCATAGGCACCCAAGTGCATTTCATAGAGAAGAGGAACAATACATAGGCTTACCTGTAAGTTTACATTAAAACCCTGACTTCTCTATTTTACGTATTTTTATGTTTTTATAGATTTACAGTTAAAAGGAACATCATTAATAATTTGTTAAGAGCAAATATTTTAATATGTATTTTTAGGCATTAGAATAATTTTGCATTCATATTCAAATCACAAATCAAACATTTTCATTTAAAGGTTTCATTGTTTTATGGTGTGCTGCAAATTACAACCCTGCATTTTTATTTTCATGTGAATGATTAATTGCATAAAATAGTTTGCATTCTAGGGTTAGGGATTTCTCCTTTTACTGGTCTGAGTAGGAATAGCATTATAATAATTGAAAGTACTCCCATATTTTATGATTCAAGGTAGAAGAGTAGACAAACCCTCCTCTATTTAGATAGTGGTCTTAAGCGGTGTACTCTACTTCTTTTGGGAAAATGAATATTTCTTGTGTTGGCTTCTAATTTAGACTAGTGAAATCAATTATTCTTGAAATTATTTGTACACCTTAATAAATTGAAAACCTTTAAGATGAATCACACACACAACATATTTCAATTTTAACAGTAATAGTTGGATTTCATCACCAACCATTGCTTGAGTTCTGGTGATGGTGGGTTTCATCTGCATCCACCAATATCTGCCCCTGGACACCATAGGTTACCCTCGAGCAAACTTGCTAGATTTCATCGCAATTAATAATCTCATTGTCCATCCTCGCCATAGTGTTCACCCATTTTAATTCATATTAGAACATTGAAACACACAAAATCCAAAAAAAAAAAAAAAAACATTAACACGAGATAATCAAAGAACCAGGTAAGACACATGTTGTTGCATAAATACAGGATTGGATTGCTTGGTTGATTATGTGAATTTTTAAATTTTGCATTTTATTTTTCAGTATATTTGGTTCATTAGTTTATAGTGTTAATAAGAAATCAAACTAAAATAATGAATCAAATATCCACCAACCAAACTACTTTAGCAATAGAGTGTTCATCATCACCTTCCACCACCACTTCCATGATTAACCCCTTAGTGTGCTACAATCAAGTTATTCAAATTTTTCTTTAGGTCCTTCACACATTGTGTCATCCATATCATTTCACATGGCCATGCCTCAAATAGAATCAACTTCACCAACCATTGACCACCACATTACCCATATAGACATGGCACGAGTGGAAGCTCTTATGAAATCCACTAACTATATCTTAGAGTCAACCCCCAACTCACCTAAACATGATCCTTATTTACAGCAAGAATTTATCTCTTCCCAACCTTCAAGCTTTGCCCAGGTGTACAATAACCCTCTTTTTGAGGTATCTATTGCACCTTCCCAATATTTGTCGATGCCCCAATCATCATGTGCTCCAAGCACATCCATCCCATCCTTATATGAAGAACATGTTAAAGCTACTTCACAAGTACCCACATCCATACCATCTAATGTCTCC
The DNA here is from genome assembly GCA_028583015.1 of Wollemia nobilis. NCBI lineage: Eukaryota > Viridiplantae > Streptophyta > Pinopsida > Araucariales > Araucariaceae > Wollemia > Wollemia nobilis. Next base: position 10,756,179 of record JAQPPZ010001017.1, read on the forward strand.
CATCAAGTTGTAATTCCCATTGTAACTTACCCCAACCTACCTAATCAATCCCTTCCACATCCGTTCCATAAACCACTAATAGGTAAATACATGAGACATGGGAACATCTCAAAAAATTGCTTAAGCAATAACAAAATTCTCAGTGGCAAGTTTAGGTGAACCGTAAGCCTCAACCTATTTTCACTCAGCCCATATTCAATAGATAAAGTCCATCTTGGGTACCACAATATTCTATGGTTTCCATTCCAACACCACCATCAACCCAAAACCATTTTATTCCCATTGTTCAACCTACTCAAATCCCCCATACATCATCTCCATATCTCCATTCACAATCATTTTGAATATCATAAGCTTATACTAAGATGGAGGGTGAACAGTATAAGACCACTTTTTACTTTTCTTCTCAAATCAATATTATGCAATGTATAGATAGCAGTGTCAATAGCAGTAATCATGCACAAAATACCACACACAATAGAGACACAGATTTAACGTGGTTCACCCAATGTGGGCTACCTCCACAGAGAAAATATTTCTTCTAAATATTTCTCAAATGATCTCTTGGGAATCCTTCCCAAATTATAATGTTTATGGACCTCGGTCCAAAGGAGATGTTGATCCCCTAATCTCAAGTTTGTGGATCTCTTCCATAGGAGAACTCTTTCTCCTTCTGCTCTGGCTAGTGATATTCTAGAAGACTTTGTCTCTATGCTGCTCTGACTGGTGGATCTCTCTCCACTTGAAGACTTCTCACTTAGATTTTTCTTCAATTGTCCTAGCTACTATATATCTACCCATTGAGACTCTTTTCTCTATACTCTTTCACCTCCAAAGCTCTGTCTCAATACTATACCAAACATAGTTTAGTCGGTCTAGCACAGTTTTGCTCGAACTCTTGCACTAAACATAGTACAGTCGATCTAGTACAATTCTGCTCAATAGGTTCTCTCAAAACCTGCTCAAATATTCTCAACAGGTTCACACAAAACCTATCTAAATCTGCTCAACAGGTTCACACAAAACCTATCTAAATCTGCTCAAAAAATTCTCTCTAGGACTTGCTCAAATCTGCTCAATAATTCCTCTCTTAAATTTGCTCAAATCTGCTCAATAAGTCCTCTCTTAGACTTGCTCAAATCTTCTCAAGAAAAATTTCACAAAATCTTAACTCAAGATAGTCCATAAGCCTTCTTAAAGAATTGTCTCAAATCTGCTCAATAAGTCCTCTCTTGGACTTGCTCAAATCTACTCAAGCAAGATTTCACAAAAGCTTAACTCAAAATAGTCCACAAGCCTTCTCAAAGACTTGTCTCAAATCTGCTTAACAAGCTTACACAAAACTTGTTCAATCTCATAGAATCATAAAGAGAATTGTTAGAGACTCAATATGTTCTAAGCTCAAAGTACAATAAATATTTCAATTCAATATCATAGAAGCATAAATAGAATTGTTAGAGACTCTATATGTTCTATACTCAAATACCAATCTCAACTCAATAGAACCATAAAGATAATTATTAGAGACTCAATATGTCCTATTCTTAAATCTCAATCTCAACTCAAATAAATCTCATAGAAGCATAAAGAGAATTTTTAGAGACTCTATATGTTCTATACTCAAATCCCAATCTCAACTCAATAGAAGCATAAAGAGAATTGTTAGAGACTCAATATGTCTTATTCTTCAATCTCAATCTCAACTCAAATCAGAATATAGAATAGTTTGTTTTATGGAACTTGAACAACCATTTCACACATCCACTTGACTAGGCTTAACCAACTCAACTCAACCAATCACATCAAGAAACAACCCTTTCTCACAAACCCTAGTTCAAGCATTCATCAACCAACTCAAAATATTTCCAACAATGCTTTATCTCAAGTCTCACATAACAATGATACTCATGTTCTTTTCTAGATCATGTTCAAGTTCATTTCATCATCAATGGGCTTCAACAACAATGCTAATGAAACAAGGTTTAAATACAACTCACAAATCATAAAACCTTGAAGCATTCAACCAACCATATTCACAAAGGAAACCATAATCAATCCTTTTCTCTCCAATGATATTTTAGAAATCAACCACCACAAAAAATCAATAGGATAATGTGCCCATAACTTTTTTATGCCAATAGGTTGTCCACGAAATCTGCCACACTTAATCATAACTTTCCTCTTCAATATTAATAAGGGTTAGTGGTCTTTTAAATAATCACAATAAAAGCATAACTTAATTTACACCATTTTCACTCCAACTTCATAAACACATCCACCAAAGTCTATTTTAATAAAATCCCTTATTAAGAATAACCCACAATAAATCTCTCAAAATCACTTTAGCAACAACTCCTTATTTCTCCTAAAATCAATTATCTATTTCCATAAAAATAAAACATAAATCAAATATGCTTTTGCAATAATAATCACAGCCCTAATGATAAAATTTAATTCCCATTAAATACCTTATAACTCAAAACTTTAGGGCTAATAAAAATTATTAAAGGTAAAAACGTAAATACCTCTCAAGGGAATTCAAACCCCCGTCCATCACACACCGCGAGCATCTTAGCCATGGCTAAGATTCCAACCGAGCCAAAGCACTCGTTATAAAAGCAAAGGACAAAAGGGCCTTTAATTTTTGTCCACCTACCATAAAGGACAAAGCGCCAAAGTGCTTCCCACACGTCATTAATGGGATTCGATCCTTGATATTTGTGTTGCCCATAGTCTTAGAAAAATTGATACGCCAATGTGCCATGCCTCATACCACATTTGAGATTTCCAAATCATTGTGCTTTCTTCTCTGCTTCCTTTTCAACAATTTGCACGAGCTCTTTCAAATTCCAAGGCAATTAACACACGAGAGCAAGGATAATTTTTTGGTTTAATTTCCACCCCTTTATATAGTGTTTAATAACACTTTGAAGACGTAGGCAAAAATATTAAAATTGTATTTGCATGATGATTTTGGAGGGAAAACTTCCATTTAAATTTGAATTTAAATTTTAAATAATTAAAATTTAAACCAAACATTAAAACTCAAATAACTTCATCACCGGGGCACCTTTTTCGATGAAACAAAAGCCCAATGTGGGTTTTAATAAAAATCTAGATCAAATTTTATGTCCATGGTTTTAAATAAAACCTTTTATTTTCCCTACCTTGGTTTCACAAAAACCCTTCATAGATCCTTTTGACATTTATTACTCTATTGACATCAATGACAACATTTCAGCTTAGGGACTCAAAATGTCCAACATATTCCTTCATCAACCATATCATCATCAACATCAATCCACTCCACCAATTCATCATCGTATCATCATACCTCAAAATCTAGACACCTCACCATCACAAAATCATCAAGTGATTCAAGGCTTTCACATTCTTGGGGAGGATCCTAGAATCCAATCCAAGCAACAACAGATTGATAGTTTGATGCAACATACTCCTTGTATGATAAACCATAAGCCTAACCTATGTCAACTAATCAATCAACCAATTCATCCTTTGGTACCATCACCACCATATCCGATAGATTTCACAATACCAAAGTTTGATAAATTTAAAGGGATAGAGAACCCTAATGAGCATGTGAGCTCATTCATTCATGCTTGATTTAGAATTCAAAACAATGACACTCTCATGCTTAGAACCTTCCCATAAATATTAGGGAGAGATGTTGTACAATGGTATAACCATTTTCCCAATTATAGTATTTATACTTTTGAGCAATTGGTTGATCAATTTCTTGAAATATTCTCCCTTAATGTAAGAAATAAAGTCTCATTATCTGGAATTTATGATCTAAAACAATTTTTTGATAAGTTTATCTATGATTTTGGTAACCGTTGGAGGGTCGTTTTTAGCAAATTGCCATTTTCCCTACCAACAGAAGAGTTGACCTGATTGTTCACTAAGAGTTGTTTAAAATCCATCTCTTGGTTATTACAATTACAACTTAGATCATTTGATGAAGCTCTTGCCCAGGCTAGCACAATTGAGGAGATAAAAATCCAAGGAGTGCTTAAGCCTAAGAAGAAAGAATGGAAAACAAGGGCTAATACAAAGGAAATTATTCTAACCAATCAAAATCCAATCAGGCCAATTCGACCAATTCCAATCAAGTAAATCAAGTGGTCATGAGCCAACCAATAATGACTCAACAACAACCCATGCAATAGCAACCATGATAAATTGAATATCATATGATTACCTCAACTACTCAATCAATTCAAAACATAATTCTAGCTATGGAAAATTGACCATATCGACAATCTGTTCGATAACCCCATCAATATACCCCATTGGAAAAATCATATGCATCCATTTTTTGTAGGTTATATAACACGAACCAACTTCCCTTACCTGAGTTTAGACCTGGTGATCCTGCTAAACATGGTAAACACTATAGGGAACATCTATTTTATCCTTATCATAGATAGAATGGGTATGACATTAATAATTGTCATCAATTCAAAGATAGAGTGCAAGACCTCATTGAGTTAGGAGCTATCAAGCTTGACAGCCCTCTAGCTCAACAAAATCAAAATATTGATATCTTTCAAACACCACTTCCTCATAATGAGGAAGCACAATCAACAGCAAGAGGGTCAAATACCAAGACTTCTCCTAATCAGTTTAATAATGTCCAACAGTACCAAGGTTTTATGGGTGATATTCATGTAGTAACATGAGTTCAACAACAACACTCTAATCAATAAAAATTTTAAAAATAGTCTATTCAACTGTCCATATCTCCACAAGAAAATATGTCTCAACCTACCACATCATCATCTCCCATCCAGATTTTTACCAATCCATCTCAATCCATTAATATTCCAAGTCATCCCATGAATCGTCCATCTAGACCAATCATCTCATTAAGTAGTTGTTTAACCACAAGCTTAAAAATAGCTTTAGCCAAAATATCCATATATGATCTAATTCAACAATCTCCTCCACAACAATAGTGTAGTTGTGGCGGGAAAACGAGCTCTGGCGATTTTCTCCTCTGAACCTGAGATTCTGAACCTTCGATTTTTCTCTGGTTTTTACGATCTTACTGAAGTGCATTTACGTTTCGAGGGATCTGAAGATCCGCTCGGTGCCCCTGGAGGGTCCAATGGGGACTTCTCCGGCCCCTGACTCTGGAAACACTAGCTCTTATGCTGATCTTTTCAAAGGCGACTCTTCCCCGAAGTCTACTGAAGCGCAAAAAATGGCATACAAGAAGATCTTCACGGCAGTTGGGAATCGACCGTCAGCTCATCGGGTGAATGGTTGTCTGCCGCAGGCTGACTCCAGGCCAAAGATCGTCATCGAACCTAGCATGGTTGAAGAATCAGTACTCTACAGAGCGAACCATGACCTAATCTGCAAGTTTATGGGCATCCGCCCCTCCCTGAACTTCCTGCATTCATGGATCCATCAAAACTGGGAACCCCACGGTGAGTACTCATTGTGGTTTATCAGTAATGGTTATTTTATTGTCAGTTTCTCGGCTCTGGCCGACAGAAATAAGGCTTTTGAGTCGGAAAAGAAGAACCATGGCCCGGCAGGCCTTTTTGTTCAACCGTGGCGGGTGGGCTTCGACCCTCGTGTTGAACCCACTGCTATACCAGTGTGGATTAGATTATACGCCCTTCCTATGGAGTTACGGGGGAGCAGGTTTTGGCCATGATTGGCAATTCGATCGGTAGACATATTGGGGTTTCCAGAGATACTATTAAAGGGAGCATGGCAGTCTATGCACGAATCTATGTTGAGATGGATCTCAGCCAGCCTCTTTCGGCTGAGTTGGATATTGAACTAGCAGGTCATACCTGGATCCAACAGCTTGACTACGAGGCCCTTCCCTTCAGATGTCGGGTTTGCCATAAGCATGGGCATCTTGCCCGTTTCTGTCCTATTAATATGAACTCCAAAATGGAGGCCCCTTCGGATATGCCACACCTACCTAAGGAGGATAAGGTCGCTCCTAATACAGATCCTAATAGCTCTAGTCCGAGCCAGAACGTTTCGAGAGAGGGTTTTGAACAACCCAGAAGAAGAAGACGATCCAAGAAAAAGGAGGGAAAGGAGCAATCTAATCTCAGGCCTGCTAATAGGTATGAGATTTTTAAATCCTTGGTTGATGAAGAGGATCACTCTATGGAGGGTTTGGAGGGTGTCAAAGAAACTTCAAATATTCCTGGACAGCCCCCCCTCTCACCTCCCCCTGTCATCCAGCAGATAGTTGATCTATGTGAAGTATCACAGCCAGTGTCTTCTGGTGCCTTAGTAGTCCATAACCCTGAGCAATCAGTATCTCAGGATGTCCACATGGGGATAGCAGAGAAAGGCCATCCTTGGGGATAACTCAGCTGGAAAAAAGACCAAAAAATAGCAATTCTCAAGGAGCAGGTCGGAGATCTAATAAGGAGTCGCTAGCAGCTCAAGGAGACAAATTGATCATGGGAGGATCAATGAGGACAATTGATTCTTATTGCTCTCAGGGTAACCCATGATTATACAATCTTGGAATGTGAGGGGTTTAAACAGAAGAACCCATCAATCTGTTGTTCAAAGGTTATTAGAAAATAGCAATACTGATTTCTTGCTTTTACAAGAGACTAAGATGTCTTTGGACCTTATGTCTAAAACGGTTAACAAAATCTGGAGGGGTGCTGGCCATATGGATGTGGCAGCCCAAGGTGCCTCAGGGGGGATAGTGACTCTGTGGAACTCTCAGGTATGGTCTGCAATAGATCACCTTGCCTGGAGGGGTGTTCTCACTTCTCTCTTTCGGAATAATGTCTCGGCGGAAGTCGTTTTAATAACTAACTTTTATGGATCTCAAACCCTGGATGGTCAGAGGCGACAGTGGAAGGCTGTGCATGACATGAGAGTGTCTAGGGAAGATCTAGACTGGATTGTTGCGGGGGACTTTAATGCCAAATTATCTTCTAGAGAACAGGAAGGGGGAACACCCTTTCTGGATACAGGGGACCGTCTCATGATTGCCCAAGTCCAGGCTTTACACCTTGTGGACATTAAATGTCCTGGCAATAACTTCACTTGGACTAATAAAAGGAGGGAGCCACACAGTAGGAAGGTGAAACTAGATCATTTTCTGCTTTCAGAAGAGACGTTTGTAAAATGGAACATTAACTTTCAGATTTTAGCAGGCCCTATTTCTGATCACTGCCCTATTCTGTTGGAAGGTGGGACTGGAAGAGGACATATTCACAAACCTTTTAGATTTGAGAATTTTTGGCTGCAGAAAGAAGAACTTCGGGAGAAAATTCCACAGTGGTGGAAAGAAGGTCGTCCAGCTTATGGGAGAGCAATGTTCAGAATTCACAAACAACTTCAATATGTCAAAACTCAGTTGAAATTGTGGAGGCGGTCTAATAAATCTGACTTCCAGGCCCAAAGAGCTCCGTTGGTGGTTCGTTGGGATGAGGTCCAGAAGCAGTTCAGAGAAGGAGTTATCACTGAACAGCTCAAGGATGAGGATGATGCCTTGCGTAGAGCAGTGGAGGACATTGACAATCAGGAGGAGACTTATTGGAGGCAGAGAGCAAGAACTACCTGGTTAGTGGAAGGGGATCGAAATACTAAATTCTTTCATCGGGCTGCGTGTGCCCGAAGACAGATGAACAAGATGGAGGTCCTGCATGATGGGAATGGTCATTCCTTTGACACTCTTCCAGATATTCACTCTCATGCTATGGATTATTTCTCTAAACTTTTTAAGGAGAGTCCGGTTCAAGATGCTTCGGCCCAAAATGAAGTTCTTTCTGTCATTCCTGCTCTCATTTCTGAGGGTGAAAATCAGGCTCTCCTCAAACCTATTGATAGAGATGAACTGACAGTTGTTGTCTTCGGAATGAGTACTGGTAAAACTCCAGGTCCTGACGGTTTCCCCATTGAGTTTTTTTAGGCCTTCTGGGATTGCTTAGAGGAAGATGTTAGAGCTGTGGTTGAGGAATCCAGAGAAAACAAGAGAATGCTTAAAGCTCTAAATCACACTTTCATCACCTTGATCCCAAAAGGGGAGGAGGGGAGTCAGATTTCAGATTATAGGCCTATTGCCTTATGTAATGTGCTGTATAAAATAATCACCAAGGTAATGGCTGAGCGTCTAAAACCCCTTCTTCACAGAATTATCTCCTCCGAGCAAGGAGGTTTTGTGGAGGGTCGGCAGATTTTGGATGGGGTGGTTCTGGCTCAGGAAGCTATTCATTCAATGCACACTTCTGGAAATAAAGGGATGTTCATAAAACTGGACATGTCCAAGGCTTATGACAGGGTTGAATGGAGTTTTATGGTCAAAATGATGGCTGCTTTTGGTTTCTCTCAGGAATGGATTGAGTGGGTCATGAGTTGTGTCTCTTCCCCGACCTACTCTGTTCTTATCAAGGGCCTTCCTTCGCGGCCTTTTGGAGCCTCTCGGGGACTCCGCCAGGGAGATCCTTGCTCTCCTTATCTGTTTCTGATTATGGCTGAAGGTCTTGGCAGAATTTTCTTGAAGAGAAGACAGCAAGGCAGATTATTGGGTGTTAGGGTGGGGGATGAAGTTTTATCGCACCTGCAGTTTGTGGATGACACTGGTCTGATGGGAGTTGCCAGCCTCAGGGAAGCAAGATCGATTAGAGATACCCTTAATGTTTATCTCCGGGCTACTCAACAGGTTATAAATGACAGCAAATCCAAGGTGGTCTTCTTCAATCTGGAGCACAGGCTTCAGAATAAAATTTTAGAAATTCTGGGATTTACTAGGACTGCTCTTCCAGTGGTTTACTTGGGGATTCCCTTGCACTTCAAAAAACTGAAACTTGACACTTGGAGGCACTTGCTTGAGGGCATCCAGGGAAAGAATTAATCACTTGGTCTCACAAGTGGTTAAGCTATGGTGGCAGAGTAACTTTCTTACGGTCGGTCATTCAAGCCATGCCTATCTACAAATTCTCTATCTTGGCTGCCCCGCTTTCAATTTGGAAAGATTTGGATAGAATGGCTAGAAAGTTTTTGTGGGAAGGACCAAAGGGAGAGAGAAAGTGGGCCTTAGTGAGCTGGGACAAGGTTACCCAGCCCAAGGTAAAAGGGGGGCTGGGACTGAGAGGATCCAGGTTAAATAATAAAGCCTTGGCTGGAAAGTTGTACTGGAGATGGATCTCCCAGCCAACTTCCTTATTTAGTAGAATTCTTACTAGCAAGTACTTGGGTCATGTTAGTCCCAGTGAGGTGGGCCGCTTCTCTTTGGAGGGTTTTGGATCCTTAGTTTGGCAGGCTCTCAAGCTTGGATCTCAAGTTATTAAAGACCAGCTATTTTGGAAAGTGGGGAGGGGGGATAAGGCCCATTTTTGGTCTGATTCTTGGGATCAGTTTCCTCCCATCACGGTTGAATTCCCTGAGTTACTCCCAATCAAAGCTGCCATAGAATCCAAGGGCTGGGTCCGAATTGAGAGTTATTTCAATACTACTCAACTGGGAGGGTATAAGTTTAAGAAGTTTAAGAAGTTGGAGGAGTGGCCAATTTCAATCCCTCCGGAGCTAGCACCCACCTTATCCAGAATCTTGAATGAAAGATTTCTCACTGGGAGCGATGATGAGGATGAATTAGCTTGGGGCTTCGGGAGCCTTGGTGTTTACACTGTCAAAGATGGCTATGATAACATCCTCCCTGAGCCTCCCCCCCCTGCTTTCCCGGTTGCGGACTGGAGACAGATTTGGCAATCCAAGGGCTGGCCGAAAGTGAATTTTTTTGCTTGGCAGGTTATGCATAATGGAATTCTCACTTTCGACAACCTCAGGTGCAGAGGTATCATAGGTCCTTCTCAATGTACTCTATGCCTTAAGAACGAGGAAACAGCTGACCATATAATGTTTGATTGCCCCTTCACGCGCCAGATTTGGAAGCGCTGGTTCTCTCACTTTAAAATCCAGCTTAATGGTGATTTGAATCGGATTAACATTATGAACAGATGGAAGAGAGGTAGATTTAAATCTAAAGCTCTTCGTACCGGTTGGGAGCTCGGATTAAATTTCATTTGGTGGCAGATGTGGCTGGAGAGAAATGCACGAATATTTCGAGAAACGTTCTCCACGCTTGATGGTGTTTGGCAGGTCATCTGGAGCAAAGTCTCTGAAACAGTTGTCGTCCATGCAAAAGAGGATTCTCAGGTTGATTCGAAGCCAGTGGATGAGGGGGTGGAAGTGCACGAGGAGCAGGTTAGAGCCCACTGGATACCTCCTCCCGATGGGTGGATCAAAATCAATACTGACGGAGCTGCTAAGGGCAACCCGGGCAATGCTGGCATTGGTGTGGTTTGCCGAAATCACGAGGGCACTGTGCTCTACTGGGAGCTGCAGGGTTTGGGCAGAACTACAAACAACGAAGCTGAAGCCATTGCTATTAGAGCTGCTTCTATTTGGGCAGTTAACCAGGGCCATCGGAAGGTGATTGTTGAATCTGACTCTCAGATTTTGGTTGGAGCTCTTGACTGCATGAGGAACTTTACTTTGACAGCATGGAGGTTGAGGTCTTTGGTCTCTCAAATCAAGGAGCTTTGGAGAGAACTGGATGACGTGATCCCTGTTTATGCGAGTAGAAATCTCAATAAAGCGGCCGATTTCCTTGCAAAGTTGGGTGCTGAGAAGGAGGTTGGGATACAGCTACACAGTGATATGCCCTTGGAGAATGAGATGATTCGGCAGGGCCTGGAACGTTTCTTATGATAATGAGCAAAGAAAATACTAAGGGAGGTTTTTGTCGCGATATCGCGACTATTTTCGCCGCTGCGGCCCTTGGAGGGAAACTGTCGCGATTTCGCGACCTTTTGCGCCGTCGGAGCCTGTGGCTGGAAGCCGTAGCGATTTCGTGACGCTTTTGCAAAATTGGCGTTAAGGGGAAAAATTGTCGCGATATCGCGACCTTTTTGGAGTATAGGCCCCAAGGGGAAAATCCGTCGCGATATCGCGACATTTTTGCTGAATGGTTGATCAAAGGAAAAATCGTCGCGATATCGCGACAGTTTTGGCGAGCTGGGTTCAAGGGGAGAAACTGTCGCGATATCGCGACACTTTTGAAGGAGGCCCGCCTTGGAGGAAATCGGTCGCGATATCGCGACACTTTTGTTGAAAAGGCGCACAGGAGGAAAACAGTCGCGATTTCGTGACATTTTTGGCAAGCTGGCACCAAGGGGAAAAACCGTCGCGATTTCGTGACACTTTTGAAGGCTGCCCGCTTTGGAGGAAAACCGTCGCGATATCGCGACACTTTTGTTGAAAGGACGTCCAGGAGAAAAATCGATGCGAAATCGCGACATTTTTGGCGAGCTGGCACCAAAGGGAAAAACCGTCGCGATATCGCGACACTTTTGAAGGATGGGCGCCGAGGCGAAAAACCGTCGCGATTTCGTGACACTTTTGTCGATTCGGCTTTAAGAGGAAAAATCGTCGCGATTTCACGACATTTTTGGCAAGATGGCACCACGGGGAAAAACCGTCGCGATATCGCGACACTTCTGAAGGATGGGCGCCGAGGCGAAAAACCGTCGCGATTTCGTGACACTTTTGTCGATTCGGCTTTAAGAGGAAAAATCATCGCGATTTCGCGGCATTTTTGGCAAGATGGCACCACGGGGAAAAACCGTCGCGATATCGCGACACTTTTGAAGGTCGGGTGCCACGGTGATAACTCGTCGCGATTTCGTGACACTTTTGCAGTTTGGATGCCAAGGGAAAAACTCGTCGCGATTTCGCGACATTTTTGGAGAACTGGCGCCATGGAGAAAACTCGTCGCGCTTTCGCGACCCTTTTGCAGCTTTGGTGTCAAGGGAAGAACTCGTCGCGATTTCGTGACATTTTTGGTGAACAAGCGCCCTTTGGAAATTTCGTCGCGATTTCGCGACACCTTTGGTGACTGGGCGTCTTCCGGTTGTGTCGTCGCGATTTCGCGACGTTTGGGATGCTTAGGTGCGTTGGGGCTTGGATGGCGCGATTTCGTGACATGTCACGATTTCGTGACATGTCACATTTTCACGGCTTGTTTCTCTGACGCGGCCTCGGCTGGTTTTCGGTCGCGATATCGCGACATGTCACGATTTCGTGACATGTCACGTTTTCGCGCCTTGCTGTAGTCTTGCTTCTTGCTCCTGGTTGGGATGAGTTTTCTCCCCCTTTGTAATTGTTCTCTGTTTTAATATAAGTTTTTTTCAATTTTTTCAAAAAAACAATCTCCTCCACATCGTGAAGCATTAATGGATATTCTAAAATCCATTGAACTTAAATCTCAATATGCTAATGCATTTAACAATTTTATGGGGAATATTCAAACATGTATGGAGCCTTCCATCACATTCTATGATTTTGAGATCAAAACCAATATCATCAGAATTAGTGGACCCTCCATTACATATCATGGCTCAAATTGATAGGAAGCTTTTAAAAATAGTTTTAATTGATACTGACTCCTCCATAAACATCATCACCACATCCACCCTTCAACACCTCAAGCTTCCACCAGATCACATCACCAAGTCCTCATTCACCTTGAAAGCATTTAACGATGCTCTCTGTTCCACATTTGGCATTGTTGTTTTACCCATCAAATTGGGGGTCAAAACATTGCATACTATGTTCCACATATTGGAAGGGTCCATGGTGTATAATGTACTCCTTGGACGACCGTGTATGAGGGAAATGAGATGTGTCCCCTCTATATTACATCAATGCTTGAAATACGTAAATAAGGGACAAGTACATTGCATACAAGTAGATATTGAACCATTTAAGTATTGTAATTTTATCTCAAATTCTTATGAATCCATGTTACCTTCCACCCATCTATTCCTCACTTCATCAATCACTTCATCAACCACCCCATCCACATCATTAGTTAAAGCCCCTATTCCTAAGGATCTTCCCATCACCAATTCTCATCAAGCATCCCTCATCTTCATCACCATTGACTACATGCGCATGTGATCAAACTCAGCAGCCAACCAATGAACTACCACCTCCATTTCATTGATCCATCTCAGCAGCCATTTTGCTTGTAATATATGTACATAAACAAATTTTTAAAAAAAATCAAAAACAAATTTCAAAAATTCAAAAAAAAACAAAAATATTTTCCATGTACATTGCATTTATTTATGTTTCTTATTGTTGTCTAGGTTTAATAGATTTCTAGAATTGATTCTGACCAACAGGATCCACCTAGCTATTCAATATTCTCCAACCATCCATTTCCCCTTTAAGTCAACATGAATCCTACTGACTTATTTGCCCCCCTCTGTAATCCATACAATTTGTCAAAGCCAATTCATATTGACATGAGCCTTATTGATATGGACCAGATTTCCTCACCCCCATCCTTTTTTGAGTTTTTCCTATCCAAGGAATTATTAAGGGATTCAGCCAACTACATTCCTCTATTGCCTCCACCTTTGCCTTCACCTTCACCTTCAGATCTTGAGATTTTCTAGGTAGACATAGACAAGGATAAGTTAGAATATTTTGATGGTATAATAGACAACATTCATTTAATACCAACACCCCATAAACTTGAGAAAGGTTCTCACATATCTATCGAAGATACTATTGGTGTGAACCTTAGTTCATATGTAGACAATCCTTAAATTGTCAAACTTGGAAAAAGCTTATCCAAAGATGAACAAGAGCAATTAATTACTCTCCTCAAAAGAAAGAAGGGAATTTTTGCATGGTCTTACAAAGACATGTCTGGTCTTGACTCTAATTTGGTTGTCCATAATATCACCTTAAACTCTAATGCTAAGTTGATCAAACAAAAACTTAGAAGGATGTATCCTACTATTGCCCTCTTGGTTAAAGAAGAGCTCTAAAAAATTTTATATGTGAACTTCATAGTTCCTATCGATTATCTTGAGTGGCTTTCAAACATGGTACCCGTTCGCAAGCCTAACGGGGTGATATGTGTTTGCATTGATTTTTGATATCTTAACAAAGCATGTTCTAAGGATGACTTTCCTCTTCCCAGCATTGATACTCTTTTCGATACCTACGATAGCCATGAAATGCTTTCTCTCATGGACAGTTTTTTAGGATACAATCAAATTTGAATAAATCTTGATGACCAATACAAAACAACATTCACTACACCTTGGGGGACTTTTTGTTACAAATTTATGCCCTTTGGCCTCAAAAACATAGGTGCCACTTATCAACATGCTATGACATACATCTTCCATGATTACATGAATAAGATCATCAAATATTATGTGGATGATCTCTTAGCAAAATCCAAAACTCAACAAGAGCACATTGGTGTATTAGAAAAAGTTTTTGATCGACTTCTACAGCATAACGTAAGGTTGAACCCCAAGAAATGTGTCTTTGGTGTTACCTCTGGAAAACTATTAGGTTTCATTGTCTCCAAAATATGCATTGAGGTACACCCAAATAAATTCAATGCCATCATGGAGATGCCTCCCCATAAATTATGTAGTTTACAAGGAAAGATTCAATCAATCTGTTGTTTCATTGCACAACTTTCTAACAAATGTAGGCCATTCAATCACCTTTGACAAAATGGGGTGCCATTTCCATGTACATATGAATATCAAAAAGCCTTTGATGACATTAAGCATTACCTTGCTTCTCCACCAGTCTTAGCTCCTCCTCGTCTGGGGTCCCGTTCTATATTTATGTTTCAGCAACGGCACAAAAAAATAAAAATAATCTAGAGCAAGTTGTTTGTTACATTAGTCGAACATTGGTAATTTATGAAACTACATACGCTTACATGGAAAAATTGTGCCTAGCAATAGTTTTTGCCACTAAGAAACTGTTGGAAATATAAGCAGGATTTGTTGTCATTGATGTCAAAGGAATACTAAGCAGATGTCAAAGGAATGTTTCGTGATTGATTTTCTAAGAGGTAAGGATATAATATTTAATTCAAATATTATATGGCCAAAGCAGCAAAACGAGAATTAAGAAGGATAGCAATATTATAATATTTGGGCAAAAGAAAAATGTTGAAAGGATATCTTCGTTCCATGGTGGTTGAAATAAAATAATAAGGTTATTTTTCTAAGGTGAAAATAGCAAAAGATTTTTCTAAAAACCTAAGGAAGATTATATTTAAAAAAAACCAAAGTACATTTAAATATTTAATTATAATATTTAAATTCATTCTGAATTTAAAATAATTATAATTAAATTACTATTTTTGAAGTGCAAAGCATTCTCCTTGAAAAGAGCAAGTGAACAAGTTTTAAAAATATTAAAGGAGGCAAAGGTTAAATAATTTTAATTTTTTAACCTTTTGGTTAAAATTTTAATTCAAATTATTCTTTGCACCAAAGTTCATTTTGATAGATGGTGGCAAATCGAATAAGGGCTGACATCTCCACATTTACCATATTACATATAAAGAGGGGTAAATTATTTCCCGAAAGGCTAAGGCATTTGTCGATTAAAAATTGAGCACAAGACATATTTTGTGCGAGTGCTTCGAGGGAGGAATATTTGTGCTATTTGAAAAATACAAAGGAGTGTGTGTTCAAATAAAAGTGGGCACGAAAATCTTACACCATGCACTGGGTAGCATAGATGGCAGGCAAGGCAGAGTTAAGGCATTTATTGAGGACAGGTCGTGGGTTCAATTCACGATCATGTTTTTGCAAGGGAGAAAGGAAGGGCCTTTTGCATTTGATGTATTTGGCATGGAAAACAAGGAATAAAGGGACATCGTGTGCTCTTGGTCCTAAGTGGGCATGTAGCCCACATGGCTAGCCTAGCGTGCTCTAGCACGTAGCGTTGGCAGTGAGGTTTCAGGTTCGAATTCATGCAGAGGAAATTTTTGTGGTGCGCAAACATTTTTGGTGCATGTTCTAAGGTATGAAAAATTAATTTAATTTTTGCAAGGCCTATGTTATAATAAAGGGTATTTTGAGGCATACATATTATTAAGTGGCCATTGTTTGAAGTAGGGAGATATAAGGATTAAAATAGTTTATTTTAATTCTTTGTTGCATTGGAAATAAATTAGAGAGTGGAGTTAAAATATGAAAAAGGAATTTATTTTGATCTTGCTTTATAAAAAGAAGAGAAAAATAATTTGTCAATGCTTTGAGATATTTTGAAGTGGTGATTATTTTTTTTGTTAATGAATTAAGATCTAGAGGGAGTGATAAGGTGTATTTGTGACATCTAACCTTTGTGCTTGGCAAAAAAAGTGGTTATAATTAATCCAGGTTTTTAAGGACAATTCTGTTAGGATTCTACTCCTAACAAACTATGTTTTATTTACTTGTAATTACTCTAATTTACAAAGGTGTGACCCTTGGTCACACCACCTCACACATATAACTAATGTATCCAATTCGTGTAATAAGGCATCCAAGAAAAATGTTGTTTAATATATCTAATTTTGGGTTTTACTCCAAATACAACTGTGATTCTATATTCAAGCGATTCTTTTTGCATTTCATTCATATTTTGATTTGCAGGTTCTTAACATTTGGATCAGACCACTATTTTTTTTTGGGACACAAGTGGTCCTCACCCACACCGCGATCTAGGAACGACTAGATGTAACCCACCACCTGGACATTACCTGCGCTCCTGCTGCACTATTATAAGACCGTCTTCAACATCGAGTAACATCTAGAACTTACTACCTTGACTATCTCCAACTCTATGTTGACTCCATCGAGATTCCCTACAACAAATAGCAACCGATGATGCTACATAGTTGACGTAATATATTTGTAGCAGAGAGGAACAAAATAGGCGTCCAAGCCATCAAAACACCTAAGCATCACGTTAAAATATATCAAAAACTTTGTTTGAATCCACCACCGGGTAAAAAACATGATCCACAGTGGAAACAGACAGCAAATCGATAATAAAATTTCCCTGTAACATTTTTGGTGACATAGCAAGGAGAAAAAAAAAATCGATAAATAATTATAAGGTCATCTATAGTTTTAAATTAATTTTTGACCACCAAGAAAAGACATCGATGTCGAAAGACAAGGATTTAAAAAAAATCATAGCATTCTATCCCACATTGGGAGTGTAGGGGACTACACACTGTTTAAAAGAAACACATTGTGACTACCTTACGATAGTCACATGCTACCCACCTTTGCCCTCCCTTCCGTGCCACCTAATGACATCCGCCTTACACCACCCACCTTCACCCCTCCCTCCTCGTTTCATCCACTATTGTTGCTTTTAACCTCCATTTTGTGCTACCTCATGATGTCTACCTCACATTGCCCCCCTTCACCCCTCCCTTTCCATGCTTCCTCTTGTCTCGTACCCCTCTACCATAGTTTTGACCTCATGTACTATGCCTACTGAAATCATGTACCTTAACCTTCCATACTTGTGTGTCGTACCTTTCAAACTTGTGTGTCGTGCCCTACTTGTGACCATATGCTTGCACGCATGCTTACTATAAACTATGAGTTTACAGTGAGATCAATTAGACAGGGCAGTAGCCCAAACCATATTTATAAAACAAAAACAAACACAATTTGCTATTAAAAATGAAGGTTGAAATCAAAAAAAAAATTGAAAAATTGTTGCCCAAAACAATTCTGAAGCAACTTTTAAGAAATTTTTTTTACAATGGTTGCTAACAACTTTTTGCAACTTTTTATCAATATTTTGACAATAAATTCTCCAAAATACCCACTGAAATGGTCGATGGATGAAGGTCCCTAGATATGGATAAACTTTCCTAGGAAATTCGTGAAGTCAAGGAGGAGAACGCAGTTAAGACACGGGACATCCAAGATACAATAGTCGCAATAAACTTAAAGCTAGACTCTATCAATAAGAATTTGGCACTAACACACACGAATCACACTAACGGAGGATCACCACCCCGATCACCCTTGGGAGGGCCACAAACATCCATTCTACCCAGAACTACCAAGTTAGATTTTCCAAAATTTGAAGGTGGTGACCCTACAAATTGGATTTATCAGGTAGAACAATACTTCTCACTGAATCAAATTCCTAAAAGACAAAGGGTGCATATTGCATCCTTCCACTTAGATAATGAAGCCATCCAATGGTACCAGTGGTTCAAAAAAACCAACGACACTCCTACTTGGTTAACCTTTACACAAAATCTGTTAGTACAATTTGGACTGAGCACTTTTGAAAATTTCATAGGAGCCCTCACTAAATTGTGTCAAACCACTTTGGTATGGGATTATCAAGCTGAGTTTGAATGATTGGCAAATCGAACAACTGGGCTAGACGCTTCCTTCTTTCAGGATTATTTTGTCAATGGATTAAAGGAAGAAATTTGCATAGAGGTACAAATGTATAATCCCACAACCATGATGCAGACCATAGGGTTGGCAAAACTAGCTAAAGACAAAATCAAGGCACAACATTGATTATGGAAACCACCTATGGGAAAATCATCAACCAATTACATTGTCCATAAATTGATGCAAAATGGCATAATACAAAGCACTTACACCATCCCCAAAATTAACCTAGCCCTACCAATTAAACGCCTCAGTTTTGAAGAAATGAAGGAACGACAAGCAAAAGGCCTGTGTTATCATTGTGATGAGAAATTCTATAGAAATCATGAATGTGCTAAACAAAAACTATATATTCTGGATGCAGAGGACCCTGGTAAAACAAATGAAGAAGACAAAATAGAAGTAGAAGTGGTGACAGGTGGGACAAAAAGATAGCCCCAAAAATTTAGAGGTATCTTTCAATGCCTTGGCAGGATTCTCGTCTCCACAAACCATGAGAGTCATAGGATATTTCAAAATACAAAACCTCATTGTGCTTATAGACTCTGGCAGCACTCATAATTTCACTGACCCACATGTGGCCAAGCAAGCAAATTGCTATATACATCCCTGTAATAGCTTTGAAATCATGGTTGGGATGGAGGAAAATTTATTTGTAAAGGAAAATGCAATAATATCAAACTCACCATAGGCGATTATAGCATAAATAATAATATATATGTACTTTCGTTAGGAGGATGTGATATCATCCTAGGTGTACAATGGTTACACACACTAGTAAAAGTCCAATGGGATTTTGAGAATTTGTGGATGTAGTTTACAATAAAATACCAAACCTATACCCTTAGGGGTATGCAATCAGGCCCATCCCAAATCATGAGTTCCCATCGTATGGAGAAAATTATATGCAAGGGTAGTAAGGGGGTGGTTGCGCAATTATTTTCCATGCAATCAATTGAAGGAAAATAAAAGGAGGCACTAGAAATACGACTTCTAGAATACCATGCCAAAGTATTTAAAGAACCAGAAGGATTACCTCCACACCAAAGTCATGATCATGCCATTCAACTACTTTCGGGACACCATCTCCCTAATATCTGGCCTTATCGATATCCATATCTTCAAAAAATAGAAATTGAAAAACTAGTTAAAGAACTACTGAAAGTAGGATTTATTAGACCAAGAAAAAGCTCTTACTCTTCTCTGGTGATATTGGTTTGCAATAAGGATGGATCATGGTGCCTCTGTGTAGACTTTTGCATCCTTAACAAATTAACTATCAAAGATAAGTTTCCTATCCCAGTCATCGATGAGTTATTGGACAAACTTCATGGGTCAGCATAATTCTCCAAACTTGACCTACGATCAGGATACTACCAAATTAGAGTTAAAGAGAGCGATATTACCAAAATAGTATTCTGCACTCACAAAGGGCATTATGAATTCATGGTTATGCTTTTTGGTCTGACAAACACTCCAACATTTCAAATCTTAATGAATCAGGTATTTCGTCCCCTCCTTCGAAAGTTTATATTAGTTTTCTTTGATGATATTTTGATTTACAGCAAAACATGGGAAGATCACTTACGCCATGTGGACCAAGCACTAAAAATATTGAAATACAACCAATTATATGTGAAAAGATCAAAATGCTCCTTTGGCAAACAAGAAATGGAATACCTGGGACACATCATCTCTAAATAAGGAGTTAAAGTGGATCCATGCAAAATCAAAGATGTAAAAAATTGGCCACTACCAAAAACCTTAAAAGGGTTGCGCGGGTTTTTGGGGTTAATAGGGTATTACCGTAAATTTATCCAAAATTATGGTAAAATTGCAGCCCCTTTAACAACACTACTCAAAAAGCATGCCTTCCTTTGGTCTCTAGAAGCTACCGATGCCTTTATCACCTTAAAAAATGCCATGTGTACCACCCCTATCTTGGCAATGCCAGATTTTTCTAAACCGTTTATTATTGAGAGCGACACCTCAGGATTGGGCATGGGGGCAGTGCCCATGCAAAACAAAAGACCTATCACCTTTACGAGCAAGGCATTTTCTATAAAAAAATTGGCCCGTTCGACATATGAAAAGGAGATGTTAGCCATTGTCCATGTAGTTCAACATTGGAGACCTTACCTTATTGGTCAACATTTTATTATTCACACAAACCATCATACTCTAAAATACCTCCTTGAGTAGTGAATAACCACTCCAGAACAACAAAAATGGGTGACAAAATTAGTAGGGTATGATTATGAAATCATATATAAAAAAGGAAAAGATAACATGGTGGCGGATGCACTTTCCATAAATATGAAGGACATGTCTCAATTATATGCTTTTTCTTACCCTATTCCTAACTAGATAGACCAATTCAGGGAAGAATGGTTTAAGGACCCCACCACAAAGACCATAATTTAACTCCAATAATATTCCACCAGCAAGCAACATTATTCTTGGAAGGATAACATACTACGTTATAAAACATGCCTTGTTTTATCTTCTACATCCACATATCGTGCAAAATTCCTCCATGAATTACATGCTACACCCACTGCAGGGCACTCAGGATTAAAAGAGTGTCTAGATATTTTTATTGGACAAGAATGAAAAATGATATTAAGAAATTCATCCAAGAATGTGAAACATGCCAAAGATAGAAAGGAGAAACAATAGCTACTCTAGGGCTTCTTCAACCTATTCCAATACCAATGAAAACATGGGCAGATATCTCCATGGACTTTATCGAAGATCTTTCAAAATACACAAGTAAAACAACCATATTAGTGGTGGTGGATTGTCTATCTAAATATGCTCATTTCTACCTAGTGAGTCACCCTTATACAACCAGCACCATCACTCAAATTTTCATGCATAATATTTTTAAATTACATGGCATGCCTTCATCCATAGTTAGTGATCGTGATCCCATGTTCACTAGTAACTTTTGGAAGGAATTATTTAAGCTTCATGGCACCCAACTTCGGATGAGCTCAGCATATCACCCACAAACAGATGGTCAAACTGAAGTTGTTAATAAGTGCCTCAAAACCTATCTTCGTTGTTTTATTACTACTCAACCCCTTCACTGGGTTAAATGGCTGCCATTAGCGGAATGGTGGTATAACACCACATATCACACTACCATTAAAATGACCCCATATGAAGCCTTATATGGTCAAACACCACCATCCTTGATTACTTATATTCTAGGACAAACAAAGGTTCATGCAGTGGAGATGACACTTGCCACTCATGATGACTTGATACGAACCCTTAAGGAGAATCTACTCACCTTACAACATCGTATGAAGCGACAAAAATACCAATGACGAAGTGAGCATGCATTTCAAGAAGGTGATATGGTGTTCCTTCGCTTACAACCATATCATAAAACATCACTCAAAGTCAAAGGTTCTCAGAAGTTAGTGACTTGATTTTATGGGCCCTATAAAGTGTTAAAACGTATTGGACCAGTGGCGTATAAGTTGGAACTACCTGACTCCTATAAAATCCACCCAGTATTTCACATATCTTGCCTTAAACTGGTACTAGGCACACATATCACAACCCAAACTCAAGTTCTAAAATTTACAAAGGATGGGACACTCCTGGTGACTCCCAAATCTATCCTCGATCATCGCATATGCCACCTTCACAATCCTACCATAACAGAAGTTTTGATTCAATGGAAGGATTTACCCCCTGAAGATGTCATCTGGGAGACTCTCTATCACATCCAATAGAAATTTCCTCAATTCCAGCTTTGATGACAAAGCTCCTTTTAAGGAGGGTGGCATGTTAGGATTCTACTCCTAACAAACTATGTTTTATTTACCTATAATTACTCTAATTTACAAAGGTGTGACCCTTGGTCACACCCCCTCACACGTATAACTAATGTATCCAATTCGTGTAATAAGGCATCCAAGAAAGACATTGTTTAATATATCTAATTTTGGGTTTTACTCCAAATACAACTATGATTCTATCTTCAAGCGATTCTTTTTGCATTTCATTCATATTTTGATTTGCAGGTTCTTAACAAATTCTTCATCAAAAAAAAGGTATGGGCACATATTCCTTGTGAGTGATTGTTGGATGTTGTGAATGCTAAGTTGGAGTGAAAAGGGTTGTTTGATAAGCATTGTTGAGTTTGATTTTTTTGGAATGAAATTTGATTCTAGAAACCTTGTTTGATAAGCATTGTTAGAAATATTGAGTAAGCTTTCATATTCTTGGACTAGGGTTTGTGAAGGAACATGAGTATCATTGTTATGTGAAATTGTGAACTAGCTTGAACTAGGGTTTGAGCAAGATCATGAGTATCATTGTTATGTGATATTGTTTGATAAGCATTGTTGAAAATAAGTGAGTGAGTGTTTATATATTTATACTAGGGTTTGTAAGAAAGGATTGCTTTATTGAGTGAGGGATTGAGTGGAGTTGATTAAGCCTAGTCAAGTAGAAGTGTTGAAGTGATAGTTCTAATTATTTGAAACAAGTTGTTCTACATTTTGAATTGAATTGAGAAAGAGGTTGAGTGTTTGTGAGTGTGAAGCATATTGAGTCTCTAACGATTCTCTATATGTTTCTATGAGATGGAAAGTTATTGAGAATTGTTTTGAGCGTGAAGCATATTGAGTCTCTAACAATTCTCTATATGTTTCTATGATATTGAAAGTGATTGAGCATTGTTGTGAGTGTGAAGCATATTGAGTCTCTAAAAATTCTCTATATGTTTCTATGAGATTGGACAAGTTCTAGTGAAGACTTGTTGAACAGATTTGAGGTAAGTCTTGGTGAAGACTTGTTGAGGAGATTGGAAAAGTTCTAGAGAGGACTTGTGGACATATTAGTGTAAGATTTTGTGGAAGCTAATAATGCAGAGTTGAGACAAGTCTTTGAGAATACTTGAGAGCAGAGTTGATTGAGTGATTTGTTCAGACCTTGAGTTAAGTTTTGGGGCAGATCTAGCAGAGTTGATTTGTGCCAGACTAGATACAGAGATTGAGAAGATTTGTGCTAGACTCAAGGACTATGTTTAGTGCATATCAGAGGATAGAAATTGAGCAGATTTGTGCTAGATCGAAGGACTATGTTAAGTACATATTAGAGTATAGATATTGAGTATATTTATGCTAGAAGGACTATGTTTAGTGTAGATCAGAGGACAAATATTGAGTAGATTTGTGCTAGACTAAAGGACTGTGTTTAGTGTAGATCAAAGGATAGAGATTGAGAATATTTATGCTATATCAAAAGATCATATTTAGTGCATATTTGAGATAGAGCTGAGAGCTAGCTTTGGAGATGACAGAGTATAGAGGATGACAATCTCCAATGGATAGATATCCATTAGCCAGGGTAGTGAGGATAGGTCTTCTGAGTGAGGATAGTAGTCTTTAGTGGATAGAGATCCATAAGGTAGTGTAGTGGAGGTAGCAGTTCTTCTAGAATATCACTAGCCAGAGAAAAGGATAATGAGTTCTCCTATGGATAGAGATCTATGAACTTGATAAGGGTATTGGTGTCTCCTTTTTATAGAGGTCCATAAACATTATAATAGAAAAAGGTTTCCCAAGATATTTGTTAAGAAAATTTTAGTGAAATATTATCTCCGTGGAGTAACCCACACTAGGTGAACTATGTTAAATTGGTGTATCTATTGTGTATGGTTATTTATGCATTGCTTTTATTACTATTATTGATATTGCTATTGATATATTGCATAATATTGATTGGGAAAGAAAAGTAAAAAGTGGTCTTCTACTGTTCACGCCCCTCTTAGTATAAGCTTGTGTTCTTCAATTGGTATCAGAGTGGGTTCCTTCGAAAGAGTTTAACATCTTGAAGAAAAAGCTTACGAGAATACAAAATGATTCTAAGAGTGGATCCCTAGATAATTCAACACCAGTGTTTTATGGAAGTGATTATGTATTTTGGATTATGAGAATGAAGATTCACTTGATGGAACTTGGCAATGAAATATGGGAAGCAGTTGAAAATAGATACACACCACCAGCTACTCCACCTACATATAAAGATGGTAAGCTTCTACATCATTACAATTCAAGAGCAATGAATGTAATTTTGAGAGGTTTGCATAGAATAGAGTTTTTTAAGGTTATGCATTGCAAAACAACAAAAGAAATTTTGGATAATTTGCAAGGCGTATATGAAGGAGATAAAAAATCCAAAAATTTAAAGTTGCAAAATCTCAAGGGACAATTTGAAGATATAAAAATGAAGGATGAGGAAAATATTAGTGTTTATCTACTTCATGTATATGAGGTTGTTAACTCCATGCAAGGACTTGGACTTGAGGTTCAAGAATTTTATTTTTGTGATAAGATCTTAAGATCACTCCCAAAAAGGTTTGGTGAAAATATTTTAGATAGAGAGGAATCAAAATATGATGATCTTTTGACAAGGGATAAATTACTTGGCATTCTTACAAATTTTGAGATGAGAACAAAAGAGGAACCTAATATCTAGAAAGAAACAGCCTTCAAAGCTATTAAGAAGACAAAGGGTAAGAAGTCAGATTCAAGCAATGAGTCATTCAGTGATGAAGAAGAAAATTATGGCAAAAGAAACAAGGATCCAAGAATATTTAAAGATGTGAAATCTATTAGATGTTTCAATTGTGGAAATTATGGTCACTACGCAATGATTTTCAAGAATCTAGAAATAGTAATGATGAAGAAAAATAGGATTATAAGAATAGGGAATCAAAAATATATAGGTACCAAAAGAAAAGTAGGGATGGTCAAGGCAAGAAAGGAAAGAATTTCTTCCAAATATAGAAGAAGAGTTTCTATGCAGATAAGGCAATTAAGTACTCAAATGATAGTGATAATAGTTCCTCAAATAATGATAAATATGAAGTTCTATTCTGGAAAAAGAAAATGAAATGGTTAAGAAAAGGTCACCAATAATCCCCAAGTGTTTTAGATATGGTAACTTTGGTCATCTTGAAGATAGTTGTACAAAGAGTGGTTTCAGTTTTAGTGATGATGAATATGAAGATACACTTGAAGGACAAGAAGAGAATCTTCTAATGTCTTTAGAAGAAGGAGGTGATCCTATAGAAGACAAGTCAGAAAAGAATGAAGATGTTTTCAAAGGTAAACAAGTAGAGGAAGAATCAGATACAAGATAAATTTATCTTGAAGGTGAACTTATTCATGCCCTTGATGCATTAAAGAAGGTAAGAAAGCAAAACTCCCAACTTAAGCTTCAATTTCAAGAATGTGGTGAAGAGAAAGGAAAGCTTATAGAGGATCTAAATAAGTCAATGGCTAAGACAAGGAAGTTTAAAGATAAGTTAGAAGCAAAGGTCTTAGAATGTGAAAGGTTAGAACATGAAGTTTCTCTACTAATGGAAGAAGTAAAAGAGTCTAAGGATAGGTTACACAAGTTTGGAAGGAGCTCAAAGATCGTAGATAAGATGATCAAGATACAAAGATGGTCAACAAATAAAATAGGTCCTAGTTTTGAACAAGTATAAAAGAAACAAGGAGAGGAGTCAACCTCAAGTTTTGAAGAAGAAGAAAATTTAGAAGAAGAGAGTGTAAGAGAGAGTGAGACTTTTGAGGATGAGTTGGACAACGAAAATTTCAACAAGGAAAGGAACAATGCACAAAATAGGAACAGATGGAACAAGAATTAGCACAGGGTAAAATAGACTAAGAGACAAATGAGGTCAAGGCAAGGTAGTTTCAATGGATGATGCTTCTCATGCCATAGGTTTGGGTACAAAGCTTCACAATGCATGACACATTGAAACAGGAAAATGGAAGGTTCAGCAATAGGCAGCTTTTTCAAGGGTATTACTACTCTTGTAATTAGTTTGGTCACAAGGCAATGAATTGCAAGGTTCATGATAGGAATGGAAATGGCTTCACCAGGAGAAATCCCAAGACATTTGTACCTCTAAGGAATAATAATATTAAGTGTTATAAGTGAAATAATTATGGACATACAACAAAGTGGTGTAGAGCAAAAATTGCAGAGACATGCAAGAATAGAAATGGTTATAGGAATCAAAAGGATCAGATAAGGAAGAAAGTTGACAAAGGTAAAGATTAGTGCTTTCTGGGAGTAGAAATACTCCCACCCCAGAATTAACCACCTCAAGATGAGGTGGGGTAGGGGCTAAGCTAGGAGTCTCATTCTTAGCCCCAAGCCCCAAAGGTGACCCTTTACCATTGATGACAAAGGGGAAGAGATTTGAGTAAGGGGAGAGATTTTAGTTGGGAGGAAAGCATTCAGTCAGGAAGAGCAGTTTCTCAGGGGGAGTAGAATAAAAAGAGGTAATAGAAATGATAAAAGGTAAATGTTTTACCATCAATGACAAAGGGGAAGATTGTTGGAAATATGAGCAAGATTTGTTGTCATTGATGTCAAAGGAATACTAAGCACATGTCAAAGGAATATTTCATGATTGATTTTGTAAGAGGCAAGGATATAATATTTAATTCAAATATTATATGGCTAAAGCAGGAAAAAGAGAAGCTAAAAGGATAGCAATATTCTAATATTTGGGCAAAAGAAAAAGGTTGAAAGGATATCTTCGTTCCATGGTGGTTGAAAGAAAATATTAAGGTTATTTTGCTAAGGTGAAAATGGCAAAAGGTTTTTCTTGTGAGTTATTTTTGGATGTTGTGAATGCTAAGTTGGAGTGAAAATGGTTATTTGATAAGTATTGTTGAGTTTGTTTTTTCTGGAATGAAAGTTGATTCTAGAAACCTTGTTTGATAAGCATTGTTGGAAATATTGAGTAAGCTTTCATGTTCTTGAATTAGGGTTTGTAAAAGAACATAAGTATCATTGTTATGTGAAGTTGTGAACTATCTTGAACTAGGGTTTGTGAAAGAACATGAGTATAATTGTTATGTGAAGTTGTGAACTATTCTAAACTAGGGTTTGAGCAAGATCATGAGTATCATTGTTACGTGAGATTGTTTGATAAGCATTATTTGAAATAAGTGAGTGAGTGTTCATATACTTGGACTAGGGTTTGTACGTAAGAAGTGCTTTATTGAGTGAGTGATTAAGTGGAGTTGATTGAGCCTAGTCAAGTGGAAGTGTTGAAGTGATAGTTCTAATTCTGTGAAACAAATTGTTCTACACTCTGAATTGAATTGAAAAAAAGTTTGAGTGTTTGTGAGTGTGAAGCATATTCATTCTCTAACAATTATTTATATGTTTTTATGAGATTGAAAGTGATTGAGCATTTTTGTGAGTGTGAAGCATATTGATTCTCTAACAATTCTTTATATGTTTCTATGATATTGAAAGTGATTGAGCATTTTTGTGAGTGTGAAGCATATTGAGTCTCTAACAATTCTCTATATGTTTCTGTGAGATTTGACAAGTTCTAGTGAGGACTAATTGAGCATATTTGAGGTAAGTCTTAGTGAATACTTGTTGAGCAAATTGGACAAGTTCTAGAGAGGACTTGTGGATAGATTAGTGTGAGCTTTTGTGGAAGCTAACAATGTAGAGTTGATTGAGTGATTTTTTCAAACCTTGAGTTAAGGTTTGGGGAAAATCTAGCATAGTTGATTTGTGCTAGACCAGAGATAAATATTGAGTAGATTTGTTCTAGATCGAAGGATTGTGTTTAGTGCAGATCAGAGGATAGATATTGATAAGATTTGTGTTAGACTGAATGACTGTGTTTAGTATAGATCAGAGGAAAAATATTGAGAAAATTTATGCTAGACCGAAGTACTGTGTTTAGTGAAGATCAGAGGATAGATATTGAGCATATTTGTGCTAGATCGAAGGACTATGTTTAGTGCAAATCAGAGGATAGAGATTGAGCATATTTGTGCTAGACCAAATTATCGTGTTCAGTGCATATTTGAGATAGAGATGAGAGCTAGCTTTGGAGGTGATAGAGTATATAGAATGATAGTCTCTAGTGGATAGAGATCCATTATCCAAGGCAGTGAGGATAGGTCTTCTAATTGAGGATAGGAGTCTTCAGTGGATAGAGATCCATAAGCCAATGCATTGGAGGCAGTAGTTCTTCTAGAATATCACTAGCTAGAGCAAAGGAGAATGAGTTCTCCTGTGGATAGAGATCCATGAACTTGATAAGGGGATTGGTGTCTCCTTTGTATAGAGGTCCATAAACATTGTAATAGGGAAAGGTTTCCTAAGAGATTTTTTGAGAAAATTTTAGTGAAATATTTTCTTCGTGGATTAGCCCACATTAGGTGAACTATGTTAAATTGGTGTCTCTATTGTGTATGGTGATTTGTACATTACTTTGATTACTATTGTTGATATTGCTATTGATATATTTCATAATATTTATTGGGAAAGAAAAGTAAAAAGTGATCTTATATTTTTCACCCCCCTCTCAGTATAAGCTTGTGTTCTTCGGAAACTTTGATATTACATGCTGAGTCACACCACATATGTCATAGCTAGATAAGACCCTCTGCATTATATTATATCTCACACTTACAATAACACCCACATCGCTAAATGGATAATGCTTCTTACTAAATCTGATCTTGAGTTTATTAGCCAAAAATTCATTAAAGGTCATGGCATAGCTAATAAAATTATGAAAGCTCCACTACCTAGTGATCATCCTTTGATTATTGAGCTACCAAATGATTCGGTATTCACTATCACCGAATAAGAATAATATGTCATTCTAGAGGAAGACATCGATATCACACTATTCTTTGATGGTTCTAAGTGCAAGAAAGGTCAAGGTGTTGGAGTCATGTTCCATACACCCCAGGAGATTCCTATCCCCTTATCATTCAAACTTAAATTCTAATGCACAAAAAATAGTGCAGAATATGAAGCCTTAATATTAGGTCTTCAGGTAGCTATAGCTATGGATACTAAGCATATTAGGATATTTTGTGACTCTCAACTTGTTGTTAAAGAGGTAACCAAATAATACCAATGCAAATAACCTACCATTAAGCTTTACCATGAAGTAGCAATGAAATTGCTCTCTAAGTTTTATTTGTTAGTCTTACAATGACACTGAGAGGGGGGGTGAATCAGTGTAGCTCTTTAATCTTGAATCTACAGCTCTTAAAATAGCAGCAATTAAAACTTATAAATAGATACAACAAGTATAGCAAAAGAGCATCACACAACACAAGATTTAACGAGGTTCACCAATGTGGCTACTCCTCAAAAATGACTGCTTGGACTACCATCCAAATCCAGCCTTTGCAAAGCAACAACTTTACAAACAATTTTACCAGCACCCACTGGAAGGAGCACCAACCCCTGATTTATCTGCACCAACAGAAAGGAGCACCAACCCCTGATGCCAAGCACCAACTTGGACTTCAATTCTGAAACTAGAAGATTGATAGTAAGATACCTTTGCTTTTGCTAGACCCTGACTGGTCACCTTTGTTTTCTCTGTGCACTCTACTTTTTTTATGCAAGCACTTCGCACACTCTGCTACACTTCACAGTCGTCTTCTCCTTGTTGCGCACTCTGCTTTCTTTGCGCAAGCACTTCGCACACTCTGCTACACTTCACAGTCATCTTCTCCCTGTTGCGCACTCTACTTTCTTAGCGAAATTCCACACTTCGAAAGATTCGACATGACTTGCTCTCTATGCACAGTGACCGTATTTCGCACACTTCAACACTCTAAAATTCTCCAAATAGCCCTCCTTTTATAACAAGATTTTCATGATGAAAACTCTAATCTTAGTCGGCTGAAAACCCTAATCTTAGTCGGCTGCAAACCCTAATCTTCGTCGGCTTACATCGGTCTTCATCGGCTTCAACTGCCCCTGTAACTCTTCTGTTGTTGTTGCCATGAAAACACATGTCGCGATATCGTGACACTTTTACCTTCATACGCTTCCTCTTAGCTTTGGCCCACGAGAATACAACATGTCGCGATATCGCGACACTTTTCTACGCTTCTCTTAGCTTTGGCCCGAAATACAGGCATATCGCGACACTTTTTCATCCGTACGCTTTCTCTTAGCTTTGGCCCATGAGAATACAACATGTCGCGATATCGTGACACTTTTTCGTCTTTACGCTTTCTCTTAGCTTTGGCCTATAAGAATACAACATGTAGCGATATCACGACACTTCTCCTACTCTCCTTCTTTACTTTTCATAAATCATGACACTTCGCCTTCTTACTTTCTCTCTCCTCCTTTAGTCACGAAAATGTGACATGTCGCGATATCGTGACACTTTTTCTCCTTAGCGCTTTATCTTGCCTTTGGGTCATCAAACGTGACATGTCCGATATCGTGACACTTTTTCTCCTTAGCGCTTTCTCTTGCCTTCGGGTCACGAAAACGCGACATGTCACGATATCGTGACACTTTTTCTCCTTAGCGCTTTCTCTTGCCTTCGAGTCATGAAAACGTGACATGTCGCGATATCGTGACACTTTTTCTCCTTAGCGCTTTTTCTTGCCTTCGGGTCACGAAAACGTGACATGTCGCGATATCGCGACACTTTTCCTCCTTAGCGCTTTTTCTTTCAACATGTCAAAATCGTGACACTTTTTTCTTCAACCCTTTTCTCCTCTTTCTTTCAACATGTCACGAAATCTACACACTTCATTTCTCTCTCTCAATATTCAAATCGACACTTTTCCTACCTTTTTCTTTCCAACATGTCGCGAAATCGCGACATTTTTCCTCACTTGTCTCTCTTTCTTCTCAACATGTCAATCCACACTTTTCCACTTTCTTTTTTCTTCCAACATGTCCACGCTTTTCTTTCTTCTCTCTCTTCCAACATGTCACGAAATCGTGACAGTTTTTCTTTCTTCTTCTCTCTCTTCCAACATGTCGCGAAATCGTGACAGTTTTTCTCTCTTTTTCTCTCTTCCAACATGTCACGAAATCGTGACACTTTTTCTTTCTTCTTCTCTCTCTTCCAACATGTCGCGAAATCGTGACAGTTTTTCTTTCTTCTTCTCTCTCTTCCAACATGTCACGAAATCGTGACAGTTTTTCTTGCCTGTTGTATATGTCGCGATATCGCGACACTTTTCTTACTTGTCTTTTTCTTTGATCTTTTGCAAGTGGTCCACTTCGGTCTTCTTGGAAAATCATTGTACATACTCTGAGTAGCCTTTGAACTCCTGTCTTCTGCATCTGACTAGCTTTTGAACTTCCTGTCCACTGCATCAACAGATCTATTTGACTGTGTTGACAACAATGACAATACTGTTGTTGTACCTTGCTCAACAATCTCCCCCTTTGGAATTGTTGGCAACACATGTGCAATTTCCTGTAACTCTTCTCCCCCTTTGACAATAATACCAAAGGGCTACTGCAGACTCCCCCTAGTCCATGCACAACATTCTCGAGGCACAATTTATTACACTTAGCAAAAATCATGAACATGAGCAAAAAGATAATCAAATACTTAAATGCTCCCCCCGAGAATGTGATCTCTGTAGCTAGTCAATTCTTGGGAAGTGTGACCACTCCCAATTTATTTTGAAGGTACTCAAAAACTTCCTTGGGCAATGGTTTTGTGAAGATATCTGCTACTTGCTCTGTAGTTGGAACAAAATCCAACTTAACCTCACCTTTCGCAACTTTGTCCTTCAAAAAATGATACCTGATAGCAATGTGTTTTGTGCGTGAATGCATCACCGGATTCTTGGAGATGTTAATGGCACTGGTGTTATCACACTTAACTGATATTGGCTCACTGAAGCTAATACCAAGATCTTTCAGGGTTTGTTTCATCCACAATACCTGCGTACAACATGTTGCTGCAATATATTCTGCCTCTACTGTCGATAGAGAAACTGACTCTTGTTTCTTACTGTGCCATGCGACCAATCTATCTCCAAGATAGAATGCACCTCCACTGGTACTCTTTCTGTCATCTACACATCCTGCCCAATCTGCATCTGAATACGAAATAAGGGTGAAGTCTTTACCTTTCGGATACCATAACCCATACTCCATAGTACCTTTGAGGTACCGAAGAATCCTCTTCACTATTGTCACATGAGTCTCCTTGGGATTAGCCTGAAATCATGCTACCATGCATACTGCCTGCAAAATATCTGGTCTGGTGGCTGTCAGATACAGTAAGCTTCCAATCATAGATCTGTACATGGTTTGATCAATAGTTGGAGATTTGTCATCCTTGCTCAACTTGCAACTTGTTGTCATGGGAGTGCTAACTGGCTTACAATCCTCCATTGTGAACTTTTTTAACATCTCTTTCACATATTTAACTTGAGAAATAAATATGCCCTTCTTATTTTGATTAACTTGCAACCCGAGGAAATACGAAAGTTCACCAATCATTGACATTTCAAATTCTTTCTGCATCTTATTTGCCAAATATTTACATGACTCATCTTTGCTTTTGCCAAATATGATATCATCTACGTATACAACAAGAACAATAAGATGCCCATTTTCTATTTTGACATACAAATTACTATCCACCATACCTTTCTTAAACCTTTGTTGAGTGAGATAGTTGTCTAGCCTTGCATACCATGCTCGGGGTGCCTGTTTTAAACCATATAATGCTTTCTTCAATTTGCACACCAAGTTGGGATCATCACCAAGTTGGAAACCATCTGGTTGTTCAATATAAACCTCTTCTTCAAGTTTCCCATTCAAAAACGCTGATTTTACATCCATTTGATAAACCTTGAAATTCTTGTAGACTGCTAAAGCCAGAAACATTCTGATTGCCTCTAGTCTAGCTACTGGTGCAAACGTTTCCTCAAAGTCAATGCCTTCAACTTGAGCATAACCCTTGCATACCAATCTTGCTTTGTTTCTGACTACCTGTCCATCTTCATTCAATTTGTTTCGAAAAATCCATTTAGTCCCGATTATATTTTTGTTTGCAGGTCTAGGTACTAACTCCCAAGTTTTGTTTTTCTCAATCTGATCTAATTCTTCATTTATTGCCTTCATCCAGCTCTCATATTTGCTTGCATCAACAACATTTTTGGGCTCAATGCTGGATAGCAGAGAGTAGTTACTTACTACTCTTCTTCTTGTCTGAACACCAACTTTGGGGTCTCCAATTATTTGCTCTCTAGGATGATTTTTCTACCAGCTGCCTGTTTTGAATTTCTTATTTTCTTCCACTTCTGAATCATCATCTGAGTCAATTTTTTGTATCTTTTCCATTTTGTTTTCCTCATCTCTTTCAATAACCTCTTCATAAATTGGGTAGTTCGTTTCATAGCTAATTACTCGTTCTCTACCTTCATCAAATTTAACATCGACACTGTCCACAATTTTCTTTAGCTTCTTATTGTAGCATTTGTAAGCTTTGCTTTTTGATGAATAACCAACAAAAATACCTTCATCCGCTCTATCTTCAAACTTACCAAGATTATCTTTAGTTCTTTTGATGTAGCACTTGCTGCCAAACACTTTGAGGTATTTTGTTGTTGCCCTTTTTCGAACCATAACTCATAAGGAGTTTTGCTTTCATGTGTTCTCAGCATGTACCTATTTTGGATATACACCGCAGTATGGACTGCTTCTTTCCAAAACCTGTCTGCTAGACTACTTTCAGCCAGCATAGTCCATGCCATTTCCTGCACTGTCCTGTTCTTTCTTTCTACCACTCCATTCTGTTGAGGTGTCCTGGCTGCTGAAAACTGTCTCCTAATACCGTATTTTTCATAGTATTCTGTAAACTCCTCTGAAATGAATTCTCCTCCTCTATCTGATCTTAAACATTTGATCCTCTTACCTGTTTCATTCTCAACCTGGTTTTTGAAAATCTTGAACATATCAAAAGCTTCTGATTTATGCTTTAAGAAAAATATCCATGTCATTCCGGAATAGTCATCAATGCACAACATAAAATATTTGTCACCATTTATGCTTTGTGTTCTCATGGGTCCACATAAATCGGTGTGTATTAGTTCCAAAGGTTTGCTTGTGTAGTATTCTTTAGTTTTGAATGTGACTCTAGTTTGCTTCCCCTTTTGGCATGAAGCACAAATGTTGTTTGCGGGTTTGCTTGATGGTGGGAATATCTCTTACGACCCTTTTTGAGGAGATTTTTACTAGATTATCAAAACTGATATGACCAAGTCTCTTGTGCCACAACCAATTTTCTTCTTCCTGTCCAATAAAACAAGCTCCTTTTGAAGTCTCTGAGAGCGTGTACAGGTTGCCCGATGTCCTTAATCCAGTTGCTATCAATTTTCCACTGTTTGTTTTTCTGACTTCACAACCCTGCTTCATAAAAACTACTTCATGACCTTTATCACAAATCTGACTTACGCTCAATAAGTTATGTTTCAACCCATCTACAAACAGGACTTCTTCTGACTTAATTTTTCCATCACTAATTTTGACAGAGCCTTTGCCAACTATCTTAGCTCCATCATTGTTTCCAAACTTTACTGAACCACCTTCATATTTTTGCAACTTCTCAAACTTTTGTTTGTCACCTGTCATATGACTGGAGCATCCACTATCAAGTATCCATGGTACATATTTATTCTGTGCTCTAAATGTTGTTTGAACTATTAAGGATTCCTTTTCTTCCTTAAGTCGCTCCTTTTCTTTCCACTCCATTTTGATAGTAGATTTGAGCTCTTGTTTAGCCTTTCCCTTATCAATAGCTTGTGCTTGTTTTTCGAAAGTTTTCTATTTTGTCTCATCCTGTTTGGTTGAAATTTTCTTCCCTGAAATTGATTTGAAGCAAATGTACTTCTACAGTTTCTTGCAATGTGCCCAAAATTGTGACAGTTATAACATTCTACTGTATAATTCATCAAAGGAGAGAAAGCATTTCTACTGGTGAAATTCCTTGGTCTTACATTATATTTGCAGTCTGAGATTTTATGTCCATAGCCATTGCATTTAAAATAGAAACCAAAAAAGGGATAATTGAACCTGGGTGATGGTCTTTGCCATGTTGTCGTAGGAGCCCTAGGTCTTCTTCTTCTTTGATGAGTGACATTGGTGAATCCATCATTGTCAATTTTCCTTTCGTTCCTGGCATTATTGCTTTCTGTTGCATGAGATGTTTTTCCTTGATCAACCTGTTTCTTATCTTCATTCTTTATGGATTCTACATTTCTGGCCTTTGATCCATTAGATGATTCTCCTTCGATGAAACCTAGACCAAATTTGATGCCTGCAGGCCTTTGGTCATTTATGATCTTATCCGACTTCATAGAACTTTCTTCACGTTTGTGATAACAACTAATTTTCTTATTCATCTCTTCTAGCTGCATTCTTAAACCAACAATCTCTTCTTCTAGCTTGCTGCAATGATCTATTTTCATTGTTATTTGCACTTCGAGATCTTCGGAGATTTTCTTAGATTCTTCTATCTGTACTGTTAAACTGGTTATGATTCCATTTGCATCCTCAAGCTTTCTTGAAAGTTTCTTATTCTTTTTCTTTTCTAACTTCCACTCTTCAAGTGCAGAGATCAACTCACCTTCTAGATCTACTTCAGCCTCGAGGTTTTCACCACAAACTTCAGAGGTCACTCCTTTTTGATTTAACTTCTTCAAATGCCATAAAAAGAGCTTCATCTCTTTCTTCTTTAGACTCTTCACCGGAGCTATTTTTTGATGAACTGACATTCTTGGAGATGAAACTTTTCTTCTTGAAGTTGCCTTTTCTGAAATTCGTTTTCATCTTCCAGTCACTTCTTTCTTGGTGCGATCCTTCATCATTTTTGTTCTTTTCTTTAAGTGGACATTTAGTCGCAAAATGCCCAATGCCTCCACAGTTGAAGCATTTAAATGGTAGCTTCCCTCTGTATTTTCCTTTTCCCTTTTTCAATTTTCTAACAAAGTTTGCTTCCATTTCATCTGATGTCTCTTCTTCCTCGGACTCTTGTTTTGTGTTTTTATTTTTAAGGGCTTTAAAAGCCGCTTCTCTGTCTGTGGGTTTAGATCTTCCTATCCTCATCTCATATGCAAGTCAAAGAACCATACATCTCATCTATACTAAAATAATTTAGATTTTTAGCTTCTTCTATCGTTGATACTTTGGAATCAAACCTTTGAGGAAGAGATCTTAGTACCTTTTTTATGACAGTAGAGTCTCCAATATCCTCGTCGAGCCCTCTGATCGCATTAATGATTCCATTAACTCTCAGCATGTATGCCTCAATGTTTTCATCGTCGTTCATTTTCAATGCTTTGAACTGAGCTCGATATGTCTATAATTTGGCCTCCTTGATCTTATCATCTCCTTCATGAATACTCTTTAGTTTGTCCCATATCTCTTTTGCCGTATTACAGCTCATGATCTTTACTAGTTCACTGTCTGCTAATCCGCACATGATAGCATTCTTTGCTTTTGAGTTATTCTCAAATAGTTTCTTTTTGTCAGCCTTCTCTAGAGGAGTGATGGGTATTGTATATCCACTAACTACTGAATCCTAGATGTCGTATCCCAAGGCACAGAGATATGTCTGCATCTTGATTCTCTAGAACGCGTAATTAGATCCATCAAACAATGGTGCTTTGTTTGATGAGAAGCCTTCACCACCTGCCATTGTATTACTTCCAAGATCTCCCTAGCCGGTTAAGCTTGTACAGGAACTTAGCTCTGATACCAATTGTTAGTCTTACAATGACACTGAGAGGGGGGGTGAATCAGTGTAGCTCTTTAATCTTGAATCTACAGCTCTTAAAATAGTAGCAATTAAAACTTATAAATAGATACAACAAGTATAGCAAAAGAGCATCACACAACACAAGATTTAACGAGGTTCACCAATGTGGCTACTCCTCAAAAATGACTGCTTGGACTACCATCCAAATCCAGCCTTTGCAAAGCAACAACTTTACAAACAATTTTACCAGCACCCACTGGAAGGAGCACCAACCCCTGATTTATCTGCACCAACAGAAAGGAGCACCAACCCCTGATGCCAAGCACCAACTTGGACTTCAATTCTAAAACTAGAAGATTGATAGTAAGATACCTTTGCTTTTGCTAGACCTTGATTGGTCACCTTTGTTTTCTCTGCACACTCTACTTTTTCTGCACAAGCACTTCGCACACTCTGCTACACTTCACAGTCGTCTTCTCCTTGTTGCGCACTCTGCTTTCTTTGCACAAGCACTTCGCACACTCTGCTACACTTCACAGTCGTCTTCTCCCTGTTGCGCACTCTACTTTCTTAGCGAAATTCCACACTTCGAAAGATTCGACACGACTTGCTCTCTGTGCACAGCGACCGTATTTCGCACACTTCGACACTTCACAAAATTCTCCAAATAGCCCTCCTTTTATAACAAGATTTTCATGATGAAAACTCTAATCTTAGTCGATTGAAAACCCTAATCTTAGTCGGTTGCAAACCCTAATCTTCATCGGCTTACATCGGTCTTCGTCGGCTTCAACTGCCCCTATAACTCTTCTGTTGTTGTTGTCGTGAAAACACAACATGTCGCGATATCGTGACACTTTCGCCTTCATACACTTTCTCTTAGCTTTGGCCCACGAGAATACAACATGTCGCGATATCGCGACACTTTTTCATCCATACGCTTTCTCTTAGCTTTGGCCCGCAAAAATACATGTCGCGATATCGTGACACTTTTTCATCCGTACGCTTTCTCTTAGCTTTGGCCCATGAAAATACAACATGTCGCGATATCATGACACTTTTTTCCGTACGCTTTCTCTTAGCTTTGCCACGAAATAACATGTCCGATATCGCTACACTTTTTCCTCTGTACTCTCCTTCTTTACTTTTGTCACAAAATCATGACACTTCTGCCTTCTTACTTTCTCTCTCCTCCTTTAGTCACAAAAATACGACATGTCGCGATATCGCGACACTTTTTCTCCTTAGCACTTTATCTTGCCTTTGGGTCACGAAAACGCGACATGTCGCGATATCGTGACACTTTTTCTCCTTAGCGCTTTCTCTTGCCTTCGGGTCACGAAAACGTGACATGTCGCGATATCGTGACACTTTTTCTCCTTAGCGCTTTCTCTTGCCTTCGAGTCACGAAAACGTGACATGTCGCGATATCACGACACTTTTTCTCCTTAGCGCTTTTTCTTGCCTTCGAGTCGTGAAAACGTGACATGTCGCGATATCGCGACACTTTTTCTCCTTAGCACTTTTTCTTGCCTTTGGGTCATGAAAACGTGACATGTCGCGATATCGCGACACTTTTCCTCCTTAGCGCTTTTTCTTTCAACATGTCATGAAATCGTGACACTTTTTCTACTTGCCTCTTTTTCTTTCAACATGTCACGAAATCGCGACACTTTTTCTACTTGCCTCTTTTTCTTTCAACATGTCACGAAATCGTGACACTTTTTCTACTTGCCTCTTTTTCTTCCAACATGTCACGAAATCATGACACTTATTTCTTTCATACTATCTCTCTCGCAATATGTCACAAAATCGTGACACTTTTTCTACTTGCCTTTTTTTTTGCCAACATGTCGCGAAATCGCGACAGTTTTTCCTGCTTGCACTTTCTCTTTGAACATGTCGCGAAATCGCGACAGTTTTTCTTTCTTCTCAACATGTCGCGATATCGTGACACTTTTTCCACTTGTCTTTTTTTCTTCCAACATGTCGCGAAATCATGATAGTTTTTCTTTCTTCTTCTCTCTCTTCCAACATGTCACGAAATCATGATAGTTTTTCTTTCTTCTTCTCTCTCTTCCAACATGTCGCGAAATCATGATAATTTTTCTTTCTTCTCTCTCTTCCAACATGTCACAAATCGACATTTTCTTTCTTCTTCTCTCTCTTCCAACATGTCGCGAAATCGTGACAGTTTTTCTTTCTTCTTCTCTCTCTTCCAACATGTCACGAAATCGTGATAGTTTTTCTTTCTTCTTCTCTCTCTTCCAACATGTCGCGAAATCATGACAGTTTTTCTTGCCTGCTGTATATGTCGCGATATCGCGACACTTTTCTTACTTGTCTTTTTCTTTGATCTTTTGCAAGTGGTCCACTTCGGTCTTCTTGGAAAATCATTGTACATACTCTGAGTAGCCTTTGAACTCCTGTCTTCTGCATCTGACTAGCTTTTGAACTTCCTGTCCACTGCATCAACAGATCTATCTGACTGTGTTGACAACAATGACAATATTGTTGTTGTACCTTGCTCAACATGGTATGAAATTAATAGTTTGCCACATTCAACTATTATATTTGTAGTTGTGATGGCCCCTTTTGGATCATTGATTCCAAAGTATACCTTAGGAGAGGTAAAGTCTCTCATCATTACAACAATCTCTAAATCTATAATTATTTGTGCTGAATCTAAGGATGAAAATGATGTTTTTTTTATCCATTTGGAACCATGTGAGTCTTGGTCTAGCTAAATAATAGCCTTTCTCAAGTTTTGAACACTCCCATCATATATGTTACGGACTGCTAAATGCACTTTCAAGCAAAAGTTAGCTTGTTTTACTCTCTTGGGAGACATGTTATATAAATGTGGTTATGATGGAATCCTACTTCGTTGTCTCGAATCTAATGAAGCACAAAGAGCTATAGTTGAAGCTCATTATGGTACTTATGGTGGTCATTTTAGTTGAATGGCCATTGCAAAGCATATTTTATGCATGGGTTATTATTTTCCTATAATGGAACGAGATTGTTGCACATATGTTAAACATTGTAAGCAGTGTCAATAACATGCTAATTTAACTCATGTACAATCACAAGCATTATAGCCTATTCAATGTATTTGGCCTTTTTCACAATGGGGTCTAGATTTAATTGGCAAAATCTCACCTTCATCCTTGGTACAACATACATTCATCATCATAGCCACAAAATGCCTCACAAAGTGGGTTGAGGCAATACCTCTAACCAGTATGACAGGACCTAAAATTAAGGAGTTCATACTTCACCATATCATTTGTCATTTTGGTATCCCCTCAAATATTATTTTAGACAATGGCAAGTCTTTCAAGAACAAGGATGTTTAAGCACTTTGTGAGAAATATAATATCCAACACAGTTTCTCGACTCCTTATTACCCATAAGCAAATGGATAAGTTGAGGCTTCCAATAAGACCTTAACTGCTATTCTCAAGAAACATATTAAATAAAATCATAGAGATTGGCATATACAAATTCCCTTGGTATTATGGGCTTATCAAACAAGCATCTGAATGTCTACTAGGGCAACACTATTTTCATTGGCCTATGGAGCCAAAGCAATCATACCTCTTGAGCTTGATATCCCCTCCTTGCAAATTTTATTGTAGTAATTCATAGATAATGACACTGCTAGACAAGCACATCTTGACCAACTAACACTTCTTGATGAAATATGAGTCAATGCTTTAGAGCATTTATGAGTATATCAAGACCGCCTTAAGCATGCTTACAATACCAAAGTTTATCTACGTGAATTCCAAGTAGGAGATCTTGTTCTTAAATAGAATCAACAAAACACCAATGTATTACTACATCTTCGTGATAAATTCATGGCTAATTTGTTAGGTCCATACATTGTTACTCAAAAATGGGTAAAGGTACTTATAGGCTTGCCAGTCTAGAGGGAGTTGAACAATCCGAACCACTTAATGTTATACACTTGAGAAAATTCTATGCATAATATGATTTATATATATATGTATATATACATGGCTATTACACAAAAACAACATTGCATTTCATACATTTCATTACACATATTTC
Source organism: Wollemia nobilis (assembly GCA_028583015.1). Lineage (NCBI taxonomy): Eukaryota > Viridiplantae > Streptophyta > Pinopsida > Araucariales > Araucariaceae > Wollemia > Wollemia nobilis. The sequence goes on from JAQPPZ010001017.1 coordinate 10,797,109, forward strand.
ATTTGCATATATTTCATTAACATACTTGCATTTTCATAAAATTTGCATTAAACACATTAAATTTCATATATTGCATCCATACATTCCATTTCATATTAGGGATAATTTATTCAGTTTAGATGTTAATTGATCCAATAAAAATTCATGTTGCCTTAATTAGGGGCACCTTCAAAAACATCATTTATTTCATTACACCATTCCATAAAGCCAAATTTTCATTAGCAAAACCACATTTCCATACATTCCTAGGTGTTTTTGGCCACTCAACCACTCCTAGTGTTTTAATAAACCTCCAAATACATGTCAAGTTTTCTTTAGGACCAAGACATAATTTTCACTAAGAAAATATTGAGTTCTGGGAATTGACTCCAAAACATTCTTGAACCAAACACAATTTCACATCTTAAAAACATCTTGTGTCAAAGAGGGATAATACCATACTTGGGTTGAACCTCAAAGTGAAAAGGGTACTCCTCGCTTGTCCCATAATGCAACATAGTCCACAAAAATAGTGGTTTTAACCACTATTACAAATTTTAAAATAAAAGAAAGAGTAGGGAAAAATCCTAAAAACTCTAAATCTTTTACACATCACACACCACTGTTCATTGGGTTGTAAGGATCGTACTAAATTTCCCCAAAATCTAAATATCAAATTCTTGGACTATGGAGTTAGTCTCCACCGGAGCTATAGATGCTTGACTGGTAGTGGAGTATGCTCATGTGTGGTGACACGTCTCTTTAAAAGAGACCTCTGATCCCACATACGAACAAGCTAGCTTCTTGGTCTCATCCATAATAAGTGTTACCCAATTTACTCAAGATAAGTTAATGAACTCACTTGCACAGACATGGGTTCTTGATTGCATCAAGTTATTACCATGCTCTTGATTCAATAAATGAATTCACTTACACACAATTTGGTCTTAAATGAATTAGGTAATATTTAGTGATTTTGTTTGATGTCACTAAAATGTCTGAGTATCTACAAAATAGTTAGTTTTTTATATCAACATCCATATCAAGATCCATATACTCTTCCATGTCAACATCCATGTCATTTCATGAGTCCTCCACCTCATATACCACCAATTTTGGTACCCTTAATTAAACAAAAATGCTAAAACATGGCCAAGCAAAATCTAAACTATGAATGACTATTAGAACATTTACATTATCACTTGCATTAATAATTCATTACCACTTGCATTAATCATCCATATACACATACACCCATACAAAAGCATTCACACAAAAACATTCACACAAAACCTTAACACAAAAATTAAAATACATGCTTATTTATTTATTTTATATATATATAGCATATACAAAGAGTAACCAAAAGGCTACATACAATGGAGCACCAAGGCTTATATACAAAATGTGCATCTAAGCAATAAGCTAATGCCTATGAGAGGACCCCTATGACCCTGAAGGAGCCCTAGACCTAGAAGTATGCCTAGACTCACTAGGCCTAGCCAACCTGGATATGGATGATGAAGGTGGTTCTGGAAGCCCAATTTCATGCTCCATCAATTGATCCTCCAATGCCCAGATATATCCATCTCAAGCTCGAAGGTGATGTACATCATATATTTGCCTATGATGCCCCTCTAGTAGCTCTACCTAGAGCCTCATGATCCTATACTCACCTCCATATACTATCTCCATACCTCCAGCTCCATCTGCAATTGAGCTATATCTACCTCCTAATCCACTTCCCTACCCCGTAGCTAAGATATCCCTATATCCTAAATAGTTATCATAGTTTTTCACTCTACCACTAGCTGCTCTAACCTTGCTCAATCATCCTCACTCTAACTAAGAGTCCCATACAAAATATCCTCCATGGTCCCTCCATATCCCTCAAGCTTGGTAATCTACTTTGCCATATCATCTCCATCTCCTTCAATCTCTGCAACCTGCTCCATCATACCCCTAGTCCACCTTCTCTGACTACTAGATCAAATGTGCCATTGGCACATAGGAGCCTCATTGACATCCTTGACCTCATCCCCATAACCATCCCCATCCCCATGAACCATGCATCATACTCCTCTATAGTCCTTGCATCATCCAAATCGATGAGATCCATCTCCTTATCATCCTCGAGTGTGGCCCTCCATGACTCAACACATGGTAGACCTATCTCATCTTGATGATGCTTGTAGATTACTAGCTCCTCAGGAACCTCCTACCTCAATTCAAACTATTGTAGCACCTGGGAGAACTAGATCAACTCCACCTCCTTTGTATGCCTCATAATCATGCATGTAGCCTATCACACCTACCACATATGCTCTCCATAACCTATCCATATGGCACCTCACCATGGTCTCCACACCACCTGAGTCGCTATCAGTCCAACCCATAAATCCCTGTACAATTGACTCATTGTAACTAGACAACTCAGTTGTACCTCCTCTTCCACTAGCCATCTCATCGCATAGGGTTGCTCTGCATCCCATCCACTACTTGTAAGCCCACAGGGTAAGCCACATAGAAGTGCTCCCAATCCTCGCATTGTAGTAGCACACTACAACCTAGTCCCTCGTGCTTCTATCACCTCACCTCATATAGCTCTTAGTATAAGTATGTAAATAAGGTAAGAGCCCATGCATACACTTATGGTGTAGTGATCATATCACACACCAACTAGATAAGGTTCCATGGGAACCGACAATCAATACTATTTAGGGCCACTATGTTGGCCAACATGAACATCACCAATGTGGGTAGGGCATCCAACTTCTTGTCCACATACATAGATAAGTAATTTATCCCTCCACCCATCACCTCCACACTCTCCCATCCATCCATAAACATGTGTCTCAACTCTTGTTTCTTGTCGTGTCCAACTTCAACATGCAAGCCCTCCATTGATAATTTGAGGATATAAGTATCACATTCACCTCACATGTAGGGAGTTAAAATGTCCCCCTATCAGGATCCCATCTCTCTACCAAGGTAGAAAGATACCCCTCGTCTGACCTCACCATATCTATCTTGGCTATCCCAGCCAGCCCAACAACCCCCAACCAATCCCACTCATCTGCTCATAGTGCCTTCCTCACCCCAAGGTTGAGAGGCAAGAACCGATGTCGAGCCTCCAAAATATTTAGCTGTAACACAAAGCATTAATTTCAAATACATTGTATTATTTCAAAAAAATAAAAACAAAAACAAAAATAAAGGAATTTTTTTGCACAAAAATAAAAGAGAGTCAAAATCATTTATCTTTAAATAGCACACGCCTACTCCCACATCCACTCCCTCTGTCATCATAGATTTCCTAGCTTACCAACCACTCACTTCACTCCACTCCCTCAGGCATAGCTTCTAAAATTTGTGAACGCACAAATGAGCTTGATTTCCCCTCTATAGGTCTTTTATAGTTGTTTCAAGTGCACTGAAATGCCCATGGGTGCTTCCTAGTGCACTAGGGTGTCTCCCTATATTTGTAAAAGTGCTAAATGTTGGCAAGCATTTGTGCAAGCAATAAGCACCCATCTATTTTTGGCGTTAGAATTGACAAAAGACCAAAATCAATCTAAAATTGTAGCTTACCCCTACCAAATCATTCCAAATTGCATCCATACATCAAATTCATCATAATATCATGTTTTGTGAAAACCAAAATTAATTTGGAGTCATAATTTTTGCTTGCAACCAAAAGTTGTAAAAATCACATTACAAGTTACAAAACACTCCAAAATGGTCCAAATTTTCACAAAATGAACATTTTCATCATCAATTCCATCGTTGCACTCATTAACATGTCATATTCCAACCATCATATTCATACATTTTCCAAGTTCACAAATTTTAAGTGAACCTCATATCTAATGGTCTATTCTATCTCCTTGGCGATTACAACAATTTGCATCCATGCAATTCGGTAAGATGAATAAATCACCATAAGTACACTTGGCCATATTCATCATCTAATATCTCATTAATCGAAAAACAAAATCAATTTTGGTACTTCATAGTTTGAGTGAAACTATTCCAAGACCAATTTGATCTCCAGTTGTCATTGATGACCTAGTTCATGGGGCTTAAAATATGGATAAAATTATAACTCATCATTCCTTTTCATGATAGTCATCATGGTGATTGTCCTTAGCTAGGGTGATTGGTTCTAACCATAGGAATTATCTAACAGTCACTATCTGGCCCTCTGAAGTTGACTCTTTTTCATCTGCATTTCTCATCATTGTATATCAATGACATTGAAAGGCACATTCTTCAACAGCATGGAATCACCCCAAACTTGGGGTAACCACATTTGACTTTGATTTTCCCACAACAGGATACATCATACATGATCATGGCATCTACACTTGGCAAAAACCCCTTTCTTTGTTAGGGCAAAAATAGAATCAATCACTTGCATATTTCAACAACCCCCTTCCACCGTTGGGGCAAAAACAACATCACATTTACATCATTCATATCATCCACAATCGTACCATGCATTTCACACAACCATTTGCACTCATCTATCAATTGGCTCATCAGATGCATCCATCACTCATTCACCAATTGAGGGGGTAAGCTACATAATCAAAATTCTTTTATCTCCAAGCTCATATTTGCATTTCAATAGAAAGAAGTTGCTTTTGCATCAGGCCAAAACCAGGTGTCTTGTACTTTTGCACCACATTGTGTTTCACACAAATGGTACAAAAAGGGGCATCTATAGACACCAAAATCTAGCCACTTGTCATCCATCCATAGTTCCCTGCCACATTTACCCATTATTTATATATTTTTATTTAATATATATTTAAATAATAATATTCTATATATTTTATTTATATATATTTAATAAATATATCTGTATTTATATGAATTAATCCCAGCCATCCATCATGATTTAATCCCAACCATTCACCTCCCTTAATCCATGCCACCTACCCAGATTTAATCTCCACCCTCCATCACATTTTAATCTTGACCACACAAATTGTGTCATTGAAACCATAATGTGCCCTAGGAGATATTATAAAGAGGAGTCATTTTGATGACTCAACCCCTAAGTTTTTGAAGCTTAAGTATCCCCTAAGTTTTGTTGAAGTCCTCAAACATCCAAGCATTCTCACCACTTCTATTTTCTCTCACTCATTGTCTCCTTCACATCCACCATTATCCACTTCGCATGAACCAGATCTTCTTTTGTAGATTCTATTCCAATCCCCCAAGCACCTATAGGTACCTCTCGCCATTTTCGAGCACCTTTGTACACCTTCCTTCCATCACCAAGTGCCTTTGGGTACCTCCTACCATCATTGAGCACCCACAAGCATTAATAATTCTAGTTTAGTAGTCTAGCCATCCCTTGGGTGTTGCTAGAGCATATGCGCACCAAATCCTACAACAATGATGAAGAACAAAGAACAACAAATTAGTGTGACAAGGTTTAGAGATCAAGTTTATTGGAAACTGCTAAAGCATTTGAGTGGTCTGGCCTATGGAAATTTGAAGCCCATTCACCTTACTGTTGAGATAAAGTCAAGCATGAAGATACCACCCTTATTTGTTAGCTAGGGTTTAAGATAATACTAGCATATTGAAATTGTTGTACTAGATAATAAAGTATTATAAACCCCTATCTAGGGTGCACTTGGTTGTAATATTAGAGATCCACCTGGAAATAAGAATAAAAGTTCATTTCTATGCAATCATCTATGTTTTTTTACTTTATTCATTTATTTAAGTATATTGTTTGGTGTTGTTCGATTTCACATCTACATATCCATTCTATCCTTTATATGATCATAAGATATGTAGCCAATGAATTGGAAATTCCACTTTCATTTGTTGAATTACCCCCTTGTAAATTGAAATGTATTGGAATTTTAACTCCATAACCTTGTTACTAATACGTAGATCCTTCACTCCCTGATTCTTCAACTGTGGCAATATCATTAAGCCCTATAACCATGGCTCAGAATATAAACTAAATTATTCTTAACTTTCCGAATTGAAACACTACTAGACCTCTAGGTCTATCTCAAACAAATGATATTCCACAAGTTTCTCTCAAGGACCTCCCCACTTATGATGGTATTGGCAAGACCGCTTATGAGCATTGTCAATATTTGGTGTTATTAGCTGCAATTCATAACATTAGAGATGAAGACATCATGGTCATACTTCTTGCTATGTCTTTTTGAGGAAAGATACTTAGTTGGTATCACACCCTAGGAGATAATACCATTCACTCATGGGCTGACTTAGTTGGGCCATTTGTAGAAGAATTTAATGAGTTGGCCGATCCATTTTTGCTTTTGACTCAGTTTATTATCATCCAAAGGCATCCCCAAGAGTTAATCACTAATTTCAATCTAAGGTTTAGTAGAACCTAGAAACACATTCCATAGAATATCAGGCCACCAAGTCCATTAGTATATATTTACTACACTAGAGTGTTGGGCCCTGATTTGGGATTACAAACCCAAAAATCAAATATTATTGATTTTCCTCAAGTTTACCAAGCTACTATCATAGTCGAGAATGCTCTGATTTCTATCAGTAATACCATATTTTCCAAAAATACCATAAATTTCTTAGAAAATTGAAACATCTACAGCTTTAGTTACTTTCCCTTCTTTTCCCATAATTGCTCCCATTCTTGCCCCTAAAGTGTTACCTTTGATGCCTACCCTACTAGCATTACCAGCACAAGAATCTAAAGAGTCCCCAATCATATTAGAATTATTATCTACTTTGAAAACTTTAAATAACAAGATTACAATAATTGAGAAAAAGAAGTGGAAAGATCACAATTTTAAAAATTTTCTTATGTTTCTAGAGACCAAAAAACTTCAAGCAGTAATACAGTAGAAAAACTAATAATAGTTATCAAGAAGAAGAGCTAACAATATCAAAAGTTGAGAACCATCCTTGGTGTCTTGTTTGCAGTGATCACCATAGTGCAGACACGTGTATTATGTATCAACATCATGCATAATTAGTTGTTGAAAAGGTTGAGAGGTCTCAAAAAGGCCAAGTTAATATGTTATAGGAGCTAGAACAAATTATTCTCATGCAAGATCCGTTGGAGGAAGAACACATTTTTGTACTAATAATATCTAGCAAAAGGTAAATTCAAGTAGATCCAAAAAATTAGAGCCATTTAAAGTCTTGTCTCAACCACAAAAGCCAAAAGAGTAGGATCTACCTGGGACTCGAAAGAATACAATTCAAAAGGAATCTAAAGCTTCTCCATTTCCACCACAGTCGTAAAATGATCCTTCTAGCTAAATGCAAGTAGAGAAGGCCAAATATTTGCTACCCGATACATAAGAGGAAGCACTTGATAAACTCAAATTCCCTTTAGTTACTAAAAGATTGTCTTATTAAATTTATCCAAGAATATAGAATGAAGTTCAATGAACCTAAAAAGAAGGTTGAAAAGGAAACAATAGAAACACCTAGCTTCAATATAGTAGAAGATTTGAAGAAGACTCCTTCCAAAGTGAGCATGTATGATGTATTAATAATTCTTGGTTAGATAGACCTTCTCAGAGCCTCATTGAAGAAAGTTGTTATGGGAGATCAGCCAATTTTTGAGTATATCTTAGCTCAAGATGAAATGAGTCCAAGAGCTATGAAGAACAAACCACCTCCTTTCTACATATCCTTAAGGATGGAAGGTTGGGTAGTTCACAACTGCATGATTGATTCTAGAGCTACTACTACAGTAATGCCAAAAGTAGTATGTGAATTAATGGGGATGGAATATACTCGTTCTTGCCTTGGTGTGCTCCAATTAGATGGTACTCCTATAAATACAGTTGGGATCATCAAGGATGTTCCTATGACACTTCATAGAGCACTAAAAATAACTATGATTCAAGAAATAATTGTAGTTGATCTATAACCTTATTTTAGTATTTTCTTATCATGTGAATTCATTGCTAAGGACTATTCTCATATGATGATTCCTCACAAAGGCAAAAATATCAAGATGCTTCCAAAAAACACATCCTATCATATTGAAATAATAGAAGAAAATGAGGATTTTAGCACTATCTATGAAGAAACAAAGTTATTGGAAGATGTTCTAGAAGAGCTACCAAAGATCAATTTTCTCTCAAGAACTATAATACCATGATTGAAATCTGTTAGCTTTTGATAAATAAGATATGGGAGATAACAATCACAATATGTAGAATAATATGAAAGAAAGTAAATGTGCTAGATGACTGAAATATGTTGTAAATAAAAATCATATAAAATATTACAATGTATGGAGAAAATGAATACTCCATTAATAAAGCTATTGAACTACATTGTACCCATCACCAATGGATGGTGAAGTACATAGAACTATATTATCCCCTAAGCTACACTATCTAAATATATCCCCCGACTCTCTATATATATCTAACTATGAGGCCTTTCTTATATAGGAACACAAGTTCCTTGGCCAACACTCTACCTAGTTGTGCAAGGGACAAGTTGTACATATACATCTTGCACATTGACACTTGTGCATTTATTACATTGCATGAAGTAACTAGATAACTTGCACATAAAGTAATCTAAGTATGTACCTTGGAAGATACATTTACATAACCCAAATGATGGAATAAACTCTATTTCTAACACCCCCTGTATTACATTATTTGGGTATTTAAGACTTTTCATCTTCAATATGGATCTTCTTCTTTGTCTTGATCAAAGCAGTCTTGATTTGGTTCTTTTTCCGCCGCTTCAGTATTCATGTCATGGCTTCTTGTCTTTTCCATTATTTGCTCCTTGGTGTCAAGCATCTTTAGTGGACCATCGTTGTCATGATAGTGCATGTCTTGAGTGGATCTAAATTGATCCTTCTTCCTTATTTTGTACCTTGGTAAGACCTATTTCTCTGTCCTTCATACGTATCAACTTTGTGCTTAATGTTAGTAGGTCCATATGAAATAATTTATTGAAGATAACAATTTAATCTTTGAAGTAATCATCTTTTATAGTCTTTATAGTACCTGTATTTGAAATGACAGGAGAAATATGAGTGATTTGTTCCATCACAATATTTGCATGGATAGAAACTCCAACAATTTGTTTTTTCATGACCATATTGGTTGCAATGAGTGCACAATAGAGATGATCTAGTAGTTTTGTAGTAAATTTTAGGAATATCATGTTTTTCTATCTCCTTAATAAGGTCTTCAAACCATATGTGCACAATTGATGCTATTCCTTTTTGCATAAAGTCTTGTTGATCAATATTTTCCTATTTTTGTTCATTTGATTCATTGGATGAATCTTCCTTTACATAGTTGTTGATTTCAGAACTTATTTTGTATTGTAGTGATTCTTCCTTTTCTTTACCCTTTTCATCATTGTAATCCATCAGGCTCTTAATCCATATTGGTATTTTTCTCATAATACTTCTAAGAGTGTTACCAAGTATGTCAGTAAACATTTGTATGACCTGATCACTTATGGATAGAGTAGTTTACCTTATAGCTCCCAAGTTTTAGGATATATGATCCCTAGTTGAGGTATATAAGCTTCTTTTTGGGGGGGGTGGATTTTATTCATAATCTAAAATAATACATTCCACAAGGATTTCCAAGTGATCCAAGCTAGCACATCATACGAAATACAATAAATCCACCAAGGAAATCCATGGATCATTTTGACAACAACTTCAACATGACACAACAACCCATGACAATCGGGTTCCTCCACCTTGAAATTATCTTTCTTGGTCCTCATGAATTAATTGATTAAGGAGTCTAGATTTCTCCTTATCAAGATCATTCTAGCTATCAACTTTCTAGTAAGGGAATCCTTCAGAATTCCACTTCGCCAAACAATCAACCACTCTATTCCATTCTCTTGGGATATGAACAAAAGAAATTTCAACAAAATTCCCATCCAAGCTCAAAATATGTTTCACTATTCTAGCCATAAACTAGGAAGCATCCTAAAAATTCTTGTTGTTCAGAAGAGATACCACTATCATGGAATCATATTCACAAATAATCCTTATCCATCCCAAAGAAAAAGTTGTTTCCAACACATGGAGAATTACCAATACTTTCATATGATTATTTGAATGAATTGTCTTGTACATAGAGAAAAAGAGGTGGGCCACACCCTCACTATCACAACAAATTCCTCCTATACCAGCATTACATGGGTTACCCTTGGAAGAACCATTTGTGTTTATTTTGATAACACCCCTAGGGGGGACTCCACTTCATAGATTTATTGACCTTCAACAAACAAATATTCCTAACAGGGCGTCTATTTGCAACTGGTGATGATAAAGAAATCTCCAATTTATTGATAATCTTCTAATCAAAGGAAGTAAGAGGAGAACTCTAAAACACACTTGGTCTCAATAGTATCCTTAACCATCCTTTTGACTCTGAGCCATACCTGTAAGGCTCCAAGTTGACATCTCTAAAAAAATCTTTGGTTGCGTTCCAACCAAATCTACCAAAATATGAAGGAAGGACCAATATCCCAGGTAGTTTAAAGACATGAAGCAGAGGTAGGGGGTCTACCCAATATTTCCCAAAAATCAAAAACAAAAGTAGCATGGATGATGGGCCTTTTCCATATCTACCAGCACAAGTTCTAGACCTCCAAGAATATGAGCATTGGAATAAAATATGAGGAATGGTTTCCTAATTCTTTCCACAAAGAAAACATAGTGAAGGATCCTGAAAACCTCTTTTCTAAATATTATCCCAAGTTGAAAATTTCTTTTGACACAAAAGCCAAAGAAAAAAATTATATTTGGGCCAATCAAACTTATTCTAAATCTTCTTCCACCATGGGGACACAATCTCCTCTCTTCTCTGCATAATGAGGGTTTGATAACCCAGAGCAACAATGTATTTCCCTTTCAAATTATAGCCCCAAGAAAGAATATCAAAATCTTCAAAATAACATGGTCTCTTAGTAAAAATAGAAGCCAGAGTATCATGATACTCAAGACATCCACCCTTTGGCCAGCCTTGTGAATCCCACTAGCAGTGAGTAAAAGAACTTCCAAGAGGACTTTATCGCTTGAAGTCATCCACCTTAGACCATCCCGCATCAAAAAAAATATCCTGAAGAAGACAAAGGTGGGGGAAATAAGAAAGGATAGGAGGATGATTATCCCAAGAATATTTCCAAAATAAGGCATTGTTTCCCTTATTAACAATCCAAAAGAGACCCTGCTTAATAAGCATGGCACCTTTTTTGAGAGTGTCCCAAACAATGGAACCTTTTCCCCTCAACTCCAATATTTAAAATCTCATCAGTTGGAGCACCACCAAAATATTTGAGGCTAAGAATTTTATCCCAAAGTTGATCAGGATTACTACACCATCTCCAATAAAGTTTAGCAGCCAAAGCAAGACTATTTAAATTAGATTACCTCAAACCAAGACCCTCCATATCTTTAGGGCAACACACAATATCCCAACTAACCAAGATCCATTTATTATAGTCCAAGTTTCCTACCCATAAAATTTTTCTAGAAAGAGAATCAAATTCTATGAGAAAGCACTTAGGAGCAGCCAAGATAGAAAATATGTAAATAGGTAAAGCATGAATGATAGACTTCAAAAGCGTTAATCTACCAGTAAATGATAGCCACCGAAAAGTCCAATGATTAACCCTTGATCGAAATCTATCCAAAATACTTTTCTAGTAAGCCCTTCCAAGATTTTTAGAAGAAATAGGAATCCCCAAATACTCCACTAGCAAACAACCCACCTGAAAATGTAGAATATTAGAAATCCTACGTTGAATCTAACCATTCGTATTGAAGAAGAATATCTTTGATTTCTCTTCATTAATCATTTGACTAGAGGTAGATAAGTAAATATCTAAAGCCTTCCTAAAATTCACTACTTCCTCAATTTTTGCCCTCCCCATTAGAGCAGTATCATCGACAAACTAAATATGAGACTAGGATAAAGAATTATCCATCCAAGACCATCCCTGGATAGCACCACAATTCTGAAAACTCTTGAGAAGTCTACCCAAATCTTCAACCATAAGGATGAAAATATAGGGGGAGAAAGGATATCCTTGATGAATCCCCCTAGAGGCCAAGAAGAAAGTGGATGATAAACCATTGATTAAAACTAAAAATGAGGTTGAAGTCACACAACTCATGACCCATTCATCCAATTAGATGAGAACCCAAAAGCTTGAAGGATGTTCTACATAAAAGGCCAGCTAATCCTATCATGAGCCTTGGACATATCAAGCTTAATGAACATAGCCTTTTTCTTAGAGATATCCATAGAGTGAATAGCTTCAGCAGCAACCACCACACCATCTAAAATTTGATGACCCTTAACAAACCCACCTTGCTCAAGAGAAATAAGAAAACCAAGAACTTTCTTCAGTCGATCCGTAATAATATTGGTAATAATTTTGTAAGTAACATTGCATAGGGAAATAGGACGGAAAGACCCCAACAAGCTAGCAATTTTAGATTTAAGAATAAGATCAAGGAAGGTTGAATTAATAGCTTTAAGCATTTACTTATTAACTTGGGATTCCTGAACAAATTTTAGAAGATCAAAAGATAACACTTCCCAAAATTCTTGGAAAATTTCTATAGGGAAACTATCAGGTCCAAGTGTGTTCCTCCATCGATATTGGGTCCATTAGCATCTTATTCATATCAATAGAGACCAGCCTAGGTATACAATCCAAAATAAGCCTCATATTAATAGCATCATGAGGACCCTGCTTAGAGAAAAGAGAGGAGAATAACCTGACTACTTTAGTAGAGATATCCTTAAAGGATGAGAGAGTTTCCTCTTGATCAGAAGCAAGTGATACTATAGCATTACCATTCCTGTGGTCTTTAACTGAATTATGAAAAAAATAGGTGTTTCCATCCCCTTCCAACAACCAGTCAATCCAAGATTTTTGCTTCCAAAAAATCTCCTCACGAAGCTCCCATTCAACAAACTGACTAGAAAGGGAAGCTTCCATTTCCAACAAATCCTTTGTCAATATTTCATCTTTAATTTGAAAAGTGATCTCCTCCAGGCTATATTGTAGTTGCTTTCTCTTCTAAAAATATTTCCAAAAGAAAATTTATTCCATTTCTTGAGTTTGAATTTGACAAAATGGAGGCTTTTGAAAAAAGTAAACATAGCAATACCAAATTTGGATTTCCCTTCGACCCACCACCTCTCCACACATTCATACAAATCCTTATCCCTGAGCCACATAAGTTGAAATTTGAAAGGTAGATTTATTGGCAATGAGAATCTCAAAGACTGAAAGAGAATGGACCAATGATCAGAGCCCCTCTAGCCTAGAATCTCTGATAACGAAGTCCAGCTATCATCAAACCAACTATCTGAAGTAAGAAATAGATCCAATATTTTAGAAATAAAATTCGTTCCACATCTTCTATTAGTCCAAGTAAAGAGCCCATTTCAAGGCTTCACATCAACAAGATTAAGGAAAGAAATATTATCCCGCATCAAAGTAGAAGAAGGGCCCAAACACTCCACACCACCATTCTTCTCCTCCAGCGATATAATAGAATTAAAATTCCCAGCCACAATCCAAGGATAATTGGGAGTAAAAGATCGAATGAATCTAATATGATTCCATAAGAGGATTTTACTTGATAAATAACTAGGAGTATACACATTAGATAGAAGAATAGAAGATCCAAAGAAAAAGCAGGTAGCAACCATAGAGAGATAGTTCTTGCTACCCACCCACCAAGATAAAATTAATCTTCATGGATCTCACAAATACGGAACACCACCCACTGAACCTTGGGCTCCAATAGCAAGACAATGACCACCCTTCCATATCGTAGAAGCAATTCTAACCATATCTTCACAAGATAATTTTATTTCCTGGATGAAAATAATATTAGGTCTATGATCTCTGATCAAATTTTGAGTAGTGTTTTATCTAGGTCTGCTACCCAAACCCCTAACATTCCAATATATCACTTTAATTTTAGGGAAATAGAGAAGTGATAATATAATGTCTAACAACACTAGACTCAACTAAGGATTACCCTATCAATTTCACTTTTTCTTGACCTTTCTTTCTTCTTGCTTTTACCACCTTATCCACCCCATATTTTTTGATAGTTTTTGGGTGAATACCTAACACAAAAGAAACTTTCTTTTTCCCTTCCTCTCTGACAATCCTATCCTGGGAGGGTTCAAACCTAGTCTCATCCTCATTTCCCTCAATCAAGTTTTTAGCCAAAGGGGAATGATCAAGAACTTTATCAAGACAATCTAACACCTCTTTGGACTTATCTTTATTTCCTATAAGAGGCTTATTAGGCACCACCCCTTCCTTATCAGAATTTTGCATTTCAAAAGAAGGATTTAAGAAAGAACAAGTACATGGCTCTTGAATACAAGCATCCATATCCCCTATGTTCCAAACTTGCTCCTCAACATGCGGCTCCTCAAAATTCTCAAGCACATCAAATATGTTACCAGAATATCCCTTCCCAACACCTTTATTCTAATGAACAAAAGGCCTAGATCTTGAATAAGACTTAACAGGAATAAATCCATCAGAACCGGGCATCTCATTAACCATGGAAGCTTTTCCTTTTGCCTCTATAGATGTATCTTGAAAGTCATATGAAGAGAATGAAGGCTGAGAATTCACTTTATTATAGTTTCTTTGAAGATGTCCATATTCATGGCATATACGACATCGAAATAGGAGAGCTTCATAATCTAACTGTTGGACCTAAGACATGTTTCCCAGTCTAATCTCCAATGATTTAGGTAATGGATTATTTAGACCTACTTTAACATAGAGTCATGCAAAAGAAGCAAATTTCCTATCCAAAGTTTGACGAGACGGACCAACCGGTTTACCAATAATCTCTGTAATAGAATGAAGAATATTTGGCCTCCAATATTCCATAGGAATTCATAGCAAATGAACCCACACATGAATCCTAGAAGACCTCTCCTCCACCGGATCAAATCCTAAATGCCAGTGTTTGATACATAATCCATACTGATTGTGAAATTAAGGACCCCCCTTGAACACTTTACTATGATATGCCATACGAGAGAACACCACAATAAAATACCCATTAGCTGCAAGAATAATCTCCAGATCACCTTCAAGGCTCCAATTTCTCCTAACCTAGTTTTCTAAAAAAGGCATAGAAATTTTGAGACCCATGAATTTGTAGATGAGCGCATGCTCAGAAAAATATAAAACATCATCCACAATAGAATCATGACTGATAACCAAGATAGGACGATCTTTATTTTTCTCCAAGCATCCATTATTCTTCGGCTTTGAAATCGAAGAGGAATTAGAACCATGATCAAGGGTTGCATACAACAAAAAATTCATGGTATTTGCATGATCAAAAGAAGAGGCATCCTTATTCAAAATAACATCCTTAAAAGACAAATATCAGGTATCACCAGGACCTCCTGAAGCTACCATATCTAAATTCAAACTACAACACACCTTTCACTAGCCAATACACTAGTTTTCACAAAAAAATTCAGCACCGACCTGAAACCCTAGATGTTGCTCCTCCCATCAAAAACCCTAGTTCCATCCACACTCAAATTTTCAAATGCTATCTGAAAAGCATTTTCTCCTGAGGTATATAAGCTTGGTTTGATAAAACCTTTAGAGATTCTTAAGTTGGTAGGCTACCTTATGTCTCCCTAGTGATGACAGTGTGAACACCTAATTTTAGGTTTTGAAGAAATCTTATATCTTCCCAACTTGATAATGTTAAATAAATATTATTGTTATCAAGTTTTTTAGAATGCCTTATGACTCCCTAATGTTTTGGAGTATGATATAGTGCTTTTGTAAAAATATAGTTCAATTATGGTTGATTTTGTAAATATCAAAAATCAACTTCTTAACACCTTATTACTCCTAATTGAACAAAGTACTTTTCAATTTTTGAAGAGGTTTTAATGTTGGAATTCTTTTGTCCCTTTTTAGAAAATTTGAGACAAGAAAAAATATAATTATCCAACCTTAGTAAAAAATCTAATAACCTCTTTTTATATCCCTTGGATTATTTCTAATTTCCAATAAATTAAATTTGATGTAGTAACCCTTGTGGGTCCCAAGTTTGTAAAATTAGAAAAATAATAATATTTGCAAAATGTTAAATAATTTAACTCAAGTAGAATTTCTTATGTCTCCTAGGTTAAAATGTAAATATTAACTCAATGAGATAAGTTATCCCTTATAGGTTTTTCTTTCAAAATCTAAGTTTTAACCTTAGTTTATAACCCTTATATCTCCAACTATGAAAGCAATAATAAAATGGGATTACACCTTACCATTTTGGATGCTAAATATCCTCACTGATCAGTGCTTTCTATGGTTGGATATAATAGCAATATATGTGTCACCTTTGGCTCTAAAAGCAACAGAGATACCTTGAAGTTGCTTGTCTTCAATGCTGGTATGTAGGCACTATAAAAATAGGAAGGTTTGACCTTCAATACCAGGAGCCTTTAATGCTCCTTCTTCCTTCCTTCCATTTTGCACTTCGGACATCTTGACCGTGCTTCGCTACCTATTGAACTTTGGACTTCGGGTGCCTTTTATGGATGAATAATAATGGGCTTTGTGACATGTATCATGCCTATTACAAATGAGTGCTCCTTTCCTTCTGTAACATCCCAATTTCTTGTTCAACATTTTTTGATCAATTTGTAACATATGGGCACTCATGTAGGCACTTATGTGAAGCTTGTGGAGGATATCAAGTGTTACCGCTTTGATGTAACTCCTCTATGAGGTTTCTTGAGTGTTGAGAGAGGAATGATGTCTTTTATGCCAAGTGGCATTCAAACCCTCTACATGAAGTCCTTCCCTATAACATATTTGAAGATGGATATTATAACTCCTCAAGCCCTTTCGTATACCATTCATTTGCTTTTCTATGTTACTTGGGCAGCAAGCAAGCTATTCTTATGTAGGTGGATTGACGATGCACTATGGATATTTGAACGCTAATTTGGATCTTCCTTTGGTGGACGGTCTTCTCCAAGTTAAAGACCTTGAATGTAACACTTTTCTCCTTCTCTTTTATACCTCCAATCATGTTGATTCCTTTGTATATTTTGACATCTTTTAGTAGTAGATGTGCACTCTTTTGTCTACGTAAATGTAGCTCGATGATAGCCTGATATGAGCTTTGATTCTATAGGTTCTTATGTCCAAGATAAGCCCTTTGAGTGGCTCCTTTTATTTGGGAAGAAGAGTGCTGGAATTCAGCCTTTCTTGGTTGATTTACCCTATAGTTAATGTGCCCTTTTGTGGCACTTTCAAATCTACTCTTTTGCTGTAAAAACCATATTAGAGTAGTGCAATAAAATTTATTATAAATTGTACATAAAGCTTCTTTTAATGTACCTTCTTTTGCACTCTATTTCCATATTTGAAATTTTGGCTTTGTGGAAAATTTTTCCTATAATACAAGGGTTTTGAGGTTGTCTTTTATGAGTAGACACACCTTTTCATTTTTTCTTGGACACTTTGATAACAAATCTAAGCTTAGATAACAGTATATAGAAGCTTTTCAATTGATGCAATTTTTTGCACTTTCCTTTCTTGCATCTAACCTTGTAATGCTTTGTATTTGAGACTCACTAAGTCTCAATATTTGAAGCTTCTATTTATTTTTTTGGTTAGTTAAGTTCTTCTCCAAATTTTGGAGGATTCTAACCTTATTGGTGGCTTCACTTGACCACTATATGTTGTATATTTCTGTGCTTCAATATTGTTTTTAGACACTTGATACAGATCCAATTTTGTGCCTTTCAAAAACATAAATCTATTTTATTTTGAGAGTAGTATAATAGTGCAAAATAAATCTAATAGACTTTCTTTTTAATGCACTAACAATTTTCA